>RJWM01010548.1:0-62886 GCA_004363535.1 Dasyprocta punctata | reverse complement strand
TCCTTCCTCTTCATACACAGCCATTAATGCCAACCTCATGAGGACATCTAATCCTAAATACTCCCAAAGGACCCCACCTCCTAATGCCATCAACATGTGACTTTGGGAATTCAACTTCCAATACGCAAACTTTGAAGGAGACATTGACACCACAGCATCATCATTTCCCACAACAGCGCTTTTCAGGGAGCAAGAATGTAATGTCAGATAGTCAAGTGTATAGGATATGCTATGTACCCCCAAGTCCTCATACTTTTGATGGGGCTGAGTCTGATGCTTGTGATCAGTTTGTTGTCTAGCACCAGGATTAATGACGTTATTGCTACACCCGCCCAGGGGTGGAGTTGAGATACAGTATAAGGGAAGGCGGGTCTTCCTCTTGCTTGCTTCCCGGCTTCCACCCTCTCTTTCGCCAGCGCGGATTGCGGCTTGCAGCTTGCAGCCGCCATGAACTGTAGCCCCGTCATCCCATGCTGCCTTGGAGCCCACTTTATGGACTGAAACTTCCGAGAAACTGTAAGAATAAACCTTTCCTTCCCTAATTTTGGGCGTCAGGTATTTTGTCTCGGCAACGAGCGAAAAGTAACTAAGACATCAAGGGATGGATTTTTGTTTAAATAGTCATGTATTTGTTTGAAAGCTAACTTAGAAAAACTATGCTTAACTTGCACTTAGAAAAAATACACTTAGAAAAAATGTATTTAGCAAAAAGTGGACTTAGAAAAACATATCACGTAATACCTGTGATTTTGCAAACAAAATAAAATTATATCTTAAAGTAAATGTAACTGGGTGAAAACATGGGGTCTGTTTAGAGGAAAGCATCCAAGTAACTAATGCAGTAATCTGGACACGGCAGTAATGTGACAATGACTGTTTTAGGATGCTGCTGCCCTCAACAATCTCGGGAACCTCCCTGCTCTCTATTCCTGCAGACATTCATTAATTCAGTGGCGGGAATGCGTGGGACCTTTTCCAAGTTGCTTCTCTTTTGCTGAGTTTCACAGTTTCTCTTCCACCTTGCCCTGGGAGCCCTTCCCAAAGGCCCCTTTGGCAAGTGTAGTGGTGTGGGGACACCGGCTGGCATGGGACCCTGGGTTGGAGCCAGGCAGGTAGAGCCCTTGCATTGCTGCCATTTCCCACCTGGTTCCAGCTTTGTGTCTCCATCTGCAGAGTGAACACCCTCACAGCCCTGCCTTCTGGGGTTACAGCAAGGTTCGCGTGAGTTTCACGCACCGTGCGGGATGGTGAAGCGTGGTGTGTACACAAAGACTTAAGCCAATCATTTGCTCTGTTCAAGACTTTAAAGTCAGCAGCAGTCACCTTGAGGATGTGTCCACATTTCTACTGAGGGTCTTGTTCCTGTGCCTCGCTGTGGCAAGGCCTGGGCTGGTTCTCTGGAAAGCTCACCACTAGGCCCTCATATCTACATTGGGGGGCCTGATCCTGCCCAGAAGAAAGGCCCTCTGTGCTCGTTCTCCCTATGACAGAGGCTAGGACCGTGGTTGTTTCTGCTTCCCACATCACAGCATTCTAGAAGTTGGTCCTGGTAGCTGACAGGTCAACCTCACCAATGTTTCCCTGGCCAGGGGTGGTCCTGGGGTTGGCAGGGAGAGACGACTGGTAAGACAGCAAAGGAAAGGGTGAAGGAAGTAAGGCTGGCTTATAAATAATTACCGTTAAAATATTTACTATTTACTGAATGGATACTATGTGCCAAGTGCTTTATACTGCTATCTAATTCATTTGTTTAATTTGCAACAGCTCTACATTTTGCTACTGTATAAATGAAGAAGTGAGGTCTTTAGGAGACAAAATAACTTGCTGAAAAGACTGCATTGCAAGGAAGTAGCAGTCTCAATTGGTTATTGACAGATAACAAACAACCTCAATGTTCTAGGGTTTGGTTACAGTTTAGCTAACTCAGTAGGGCTTGGTTGGGTTTGGAGCCAGCATTTGGTTCAAGTCTGATCCACATACATCGCTTTCTGAAGCCAGTAGTTTCTCTAGGTGTGTTCCCACAGCAGAGAAAGAGAAAAAAGGTAGTCCAATCCTGCGAGCACATTTCAAGCCTCTGCTTGAGTTACAATGGCTAGCATTGCATTGGCCAAAGCAAGTTACATGGCTAGGCACAAAATTAAAGACAGGATGGGTACCTTCTGTGCATTAAGATGGTGGAGGGGATACTTGCTGGTACCAAAGACCTCAGCTAGCACAAGGATAAAAACAGGATTCAAATCATGATTTTGGTCATGACTTCGCCCCACATTCATTGCCAGAAGTGGGCAGTTGCCAAGGCTTGAGATAGTCCATGCTTTCAGCCCTAATTCACAGCATGTGCTCAGGGCTGATCACACTCCACCGGCATATTCCCTTCAACTGGATCCCTTCCAACCCTACCAGTGCCGGTGCAGACAATCCTCTAGTGTACAACCCTGTCATTCTGTAGCCTCACCCGTCCTGCTTTAGCTCATGCTTCTATCTTCCTAAATAGAGCCCGAGCTTTATGTAGACTCTGTACCGCCCCCCGCAACCCTGCACACACACAGGAAGTAGGCTTCCTTGGTTTGTCATAGCAAGATGTCATGTATGGTTGTGCCAGATGTGCACAAAAGTTCCCAGCTGGGGGCTAAAATGCAGCCCATACAGTGCACGCCAAACTACTCACCTTAGCTTGGGACTACATCCCCCCAGAGGAGAGAGCACCTTCTCGTCACACAGGTGTCACTGGCTAGCCAAGCCATGTCATAGCTGTGCTTAGTGGGCTGGGGTGGCATTTGAAACTGGTCACCAAAATGCTATGTAAGGTAGGATTAGCCAAAATGCACCAGGGTTTTAGAAGACTCAGTCTCAAGTCCTGGTTTGTATGAGGTTTGAGACCCAGAAAAAGTGGCATTACCTGGCTGAGCTACCTCAGTTTCCTTGAAAGGCTTTACAATCCTCACAAGTAATCTGGGTTTGCACCGTGGGACCCTTGGCCTGCAGCAAAAGAGGGAAAAAGCAGAACCTCAGCTACTCTGACTTTGAAGCTAAAGCCCAACTTAAAAGGCAGTGCAATTGTTTTCCTGACCTAAGAATGATATTTGATTTAGACCCACTCTCAAAGAACTCAGATTCAGGAGCGAGGATGGAGGTGGGGTTGAGTGTTGGAGTGTGCAAGGGGTAAAGTGAGGTTTGTTTCCAAGGAAGCCCAGGTGATGCTTTGTTACCCCTAGTACTGCTGCCACTGAAAACAATTCAAGAGCATTATTTATTCATTATCAGAATTTTTGGACTCTGCATTTAAAGGTTTGATTTCCCTCCTTCTCTCTCACACATTCTCCCTTTCTCTTATCCACTTCCTAATATTTGTTACAGCTGCGTTTTTCAAGCCACTTACTGTCTGGAGGGTAAGTGGAGTGACATAGCTCATAATGTGCAAATAAATGGGAATGAAGCGCGTCAGCTTGAGTGGAATGAATTACTGTCCTGGTGAAAGGCAGTGATGGGGAGCAGCTGCCCAGGGAGCTGGGGAGGGCGCGGACAGGTACCATGCCGAGTAGCCGCAATAACACTTACTATGATTTATCAAAGAGCACTTGAAAGAGACTTGGAGGCATTAAATAGGCATGAAAAGAGCCTTCGAGGCACTTGGGCCCTGGCAGAGGAGAGTGATTAGCGGGCTCACAAACCTGACCTGTGTGCAACTTCCTTCCGGACGAGAGAAGGTGGAATCTTCAAAGGCACTCCAGAGACATGGCCAAGTGGCAGCAGGTCCAGGGGAGGCGACTTGGAGCCAAGAAGCTTTCTAGGATGAGGTAAGCACGTAGGCAGCTTCAGGCCCCAAATGAGAGGGGAAAACAGACAGAGGGTGTAGAAATTTGGGGAGTATCTGAGCTGGCAGAGGTGGGGACAGACGGGGAGAATGAGGGGACTTGGTCAAGGGTACACTGCAAACCTGCCCACTGGGACCACACAGCACCCATCCAGAAAAGTCTCCCTGAACCAAGTTTTCTCCCACATTTACTTGGCACACAGCCTAAAATGACCCTATTAGAGAGAATGAGTGTAGAATAAGCAGTGTCCTAGATCAGCATGGTTTTCAAACAAAAATTCCAGCTGAGCATGGTAGCAGCAGCATGCAAGGAATCTCAGCACTCTGAGAGGCTGAGGCAGGAGGATCACAAGTGCCAGCCCAGGCTGGACAACTTAGTGACTTGGCAAGACAACATCTCAAAAAAAAAAAAAAAATTAACAAAGTGCTGGGTATGTAGCTCAGTGCAAAGGCCTTGGTTATTTGAGGTCCATAGCACCTCAAATAATAACAATAATAATAATAATAATAACAATTCCTAGGAAAGGCACAACACAGTCACTGAGGTCACACACAATTGAATCCAAGGGAAGGCAAGGGCAACACTGCAACCCCTTCCCCTTTCTCAGCTCTTCTAGTGAAGAATATGTCAAAGTGGGATCCTCAGACACTTTGGACTGAATGATTCTGTGAGGGCAAGGAGAAGTTATCCTGTGTGTTTTGAGATGTGGTCAGTATCCTTAGTCTCCACCAATTAGATGCCAGTAGTTCCCTCTTCACTGTAGTCATGACAATCAAAGTATTTCCAGACATTGTTAAATATGAGAAGCCTGGACTCATTTTGTTTTTTAAACTGCAGACTTTAATTTCATATAGTGCGCATGACCTACCTGAACCCTGAATGTTATGGTTCTGATGACCTCCCTCCTCCCCACTTAATATGGGTGAAATTAGCACATTTGCCATTTTTGTGTTGAAGCCCTATCTTCAAATTCCTCTGGATGTGACATTATTTGGAGATAGCCCTTACACAGGTCATTAAGTTAATTGAGATCATCAGAGCAGGCCCTAAGCCAACATGATTGGTGTCCTTATAAAAGGAGGAAATACAGACACGGGGCCAGGCATTCATGCAGGTCAAATGCCAGGTGAAAATGAAGGCAAAGATGGGGGATGCTGAAGTTTGGCAGCTAACCACCAGATGCCCTCGGCAGTAACCAACCCTGTGAAGACCTTGACTTCAGACAACCCACCTGCAGAACTGTGAGACAGTGATGTCTTATTGCTTAAGTTGCCTAGTCTGTGGAACTTTCTTCCAGCAATGTGACCTTGAGGACGTGTGCTGGCTTTATACTTAAGGGTTATGTGGCTGGGTACAATGTTGAGGGGCTTACATTTTCTTATCAGAACATCAAGAACGCTGCTCCAGAAAATTGGAAAACGCTGTGGGTAAGTTTGAGACTAGCCCAGGTTTTCCTTTTGTACTTGACTTTCTTCCCCCAACACCCATCCCACTTGGTCCCCATATGATCATATGATTCTTTTTTTCTTTGATCTTTTTCTTGAAAGTTTAAGAGCCTCAACAAGATGGGCTTTATATCTGTGTAATTTTTCCTGTGTCTATAAATATACAGTTTAGGTCTTCATTTCACAGATGTTTCTTGGCTATTTTGGGGTATTTATTTCTGTTCTGTTTGTTCTGTCCTTTTTTTCCCAAATATATCATTTATGTAGGTGTTTGACCTTTTCCATGTCTATCATTTTCTCTCATTTTTATAGTAATATTTCATATTCTCTGGCACTTTAAAATTATTTTTACACTTTTCTCTAATCTCTTTGTCAGATCCTTGACTGACTTTCCAGTTGTGGCTGTTCTCTTTAGTTAATCCTACTTTTAGGGTGGCATTCAGTTCTGTAAAGCTTCTACTTTCTCATTCATTTCTTTCCTGAGCTTTGTTCGCTTGCTTTTCATTAACTAAGATCTTTTTGTAGAAAGACCATATCACCTATCATTTCTTGGAGTCAATGCATAACCATTGATCCAACTCTTCCTCTGTCATGTTGGGTAATTCTTCTCATGGTGCGTACACATCAGCTGCTTTTGTTTACATTTGTTTTTCTTCTTTAGTTATTTTTCAGTGTGAAACATGGGCCCATAAAGACTCCTCAGACTATTTCTCTTTAGATAGGAACAGCTGCTGTGTAGGGAAGGTATGGGGGGCAGGAGGAGGGGTCACAGAGAGCACTGAAGAAGTTCATACTTAATTCAGAGTTGTGGTCTCAGGTCTCAGGAGCTCAAGAACACGTGGCCACTCAGTTTGACATGCCAGAGGAGCCCACAACCCTCTGCCCCAGGGCCCCTGGGGAGAACTCAAAGGTCACCTCTTAACCTTTTCTTTACTTCTCCTCCCGGTTTTACATATTAGGGAGGTTTTTTTTTTTTTTTTTTTTTTTTTTTGTGATACCGGGGATCAAACTCACAACCTCGTGCCTGCCAGACAGATGCTTAAGCCACTGAGCCAAACTCCCGGCCCTAGATTTTTGAGGCAGGGTTGCACCACGTAGCACAGGTCATTCTTGTGCTCGCGTTGTAGCCCAAGCCAGCCTCGAACTCACAACGCTCCGCCTACCTCAGCCTCCCTAGTGCTGGGATTAAAGGCGTGCGCCACCACACCCGGCTCATATTAGGGAGTTCTGATCTCAAACAGAAAGACCTCTCTCCTCTATGACTCCACAGGATCATATGAACTGGGGTGTCCATCTCTGGTGGGGTACCCCTTCCTAGTTTTGGACTTCCTAATCCAGACAACAGCAGTGTTAGCTTTATTTCAGGAGAAACAGGTCCTGCCTGAAGTCTGGTGAGAGGTGCCTGCTCCCCCCACCTGCTGCGCTTCATGCTAGAGACAAGAGATGGAGCAAGAAAAGCAACAAAGAGGTCTATTACCGTGTTTACTTATTTGTGGTCATTTTATGTAGATTTTAAGGGAGAGGAGGATAGAAAAATGACTTTATTAACTAACTGGAAATCTGTGTTTAATTAAAATATTATTATTATAACATTTAACTATGATTATTAAAGAATTATGTTCACTTTTCAAAGTGTATTAAATGAAAAAAGTGCAAATCTACATTCCCATCACACAGAAATCTCTGCTAACATTTAGGAATTTCTTCTCAGGATGCACAGGCAGGACCAGAGAGGTCAGCAGGAGGACTAGGAAGATGCTCAAGAAGGGTCCCTTTAGTGTCCCATGGAATGGGACAAGTATGTCTTGTTATGCTTTTCCAGTGTGGCAAATGAGAATAGTTTAGAATAAGACAAAGAAGACTACGCCAGGCATTTTGCTCAGCCCTCTACAAACATTAAACAAATTAGCCCTCACGATGATCTTATGAAGTAGACCCTGTGATCACCATCCCTGGTTACAGGAAAGTCCCAGTGGTGAAGTGACAGGCACAGCTGGGAAGAGGCACCACAGAGCTTGGAACCATTCGGTTAATCATTCCCCTGTCCTCCTCCAAAACCCTTGGCATAGCTCCTGCTCATAGTAGGCACTTATTATTTGTTGGATTTCACTGAAACTTAAATTATTTCTTCACTAGGAAGAGTTAGAGGTTGGACTTTTGGTCCAAAAAATAAGGACTACATTCTGCATCTTTAGGCTAGTTGCATAGGAAAGAAAAACAAAACAAGAAGTAACATGTATTGATGAGGATGTGGAGAGACTGGAGCCCTTATACATTGTGGTAGAAACCAAAGGGGTGCAGCTGCTATGGAAAACAGTATGATGAGTCCCCAGATAATTAAACATAGCATTACCCGTACATGGAGTAATCCCACTCCTAGGAAAATGCAAAGGACTGAAGATACGGTCTAAAAGAGATACTTGTATACTGTGTTTATAGTGGCGTTCTTTCCTATAGTGAAAAGGTGGCGATAACTGCAGTATCCTTCAATTGCTAGATGGCTGAATAAAATATGGCATAGACATATAATGGAATAGTGCCAATCTTAAAAAGGAAGGACGTTGTGATACATGGCACCATATGGATGAACCTCAAGCATTATGTTATGTGAGATAAGGCAGTCAGAAAAAGACAAACACTATGACTTCACTTCTGTGAGGCATCAAGAGTAGCCAAATTCATAGAGAGAAAGTAAAATGAATGGCAGCTCCCAGGGACTAAAGGGAGGATGAAATGGGAAGTCGGTAGCTAGTCAGGACAGAGTGTCAGTTTTGCAGGTGCTCTGTGGATGAATGGTGGGGACAGTTGCCAAACAATGTGAATGGACTTAATGCCACTGAGCTATGTACCTAAAATTGGTTAAGATGATACTTTTTGAAATCATCTATATTTAGCATGTTTTTAAAAAAATTTTAAGCAAAAAGTTGGTAAGTGGAGAGAGAACTGAAGACAAGAAAAATATATGTCATAGAGCTGAAAATGAAGTCGTGGACTCCATGGGTGGCTTGTGTACCTGCAAAGGCTTTGGGCCTGGACTAGCTGCAGGAAAAGGGTTCAATTCTTCCTTGCTCTCCTGGGGCCTTCTGGGACAGCTACAGAGTCCAGACAAATGACCTTGGAGACACCAGGCAACAAAACCAGACAGAACATGATCATGAGGCATTGAGGTAAGGGGTCAAAGAAGGGGAAGCAATTTTTCAGAGACAAAGTGCCCTGTGGTTGGAATTTAGACTGGTGATGGCTGAAGGAGGAGGACTGATTCAAATCGATGTACTCATAATTCAGTGTGCTTTCATAGGCTTCCTAGGCACTCCGTGGTCCACTGCAAGAGTCATATATAAGGTTCATGGTCATCCACTCCTACTCTGGAGGTGTAAGGGTGGGAAATGCACTGTCAGCAGAGTTTGGTGTTGCTTCATGGTACACCAGGATTGCCTCTAATATCTAAGACCATTCTCAAACTACTCATATATTATAAGGCATCCATCCATTCATTTACTCATAAATCATTGAAGCATAGGCATAGAAAGAGGGTGAGAAAGAGTCCTTAACTACCACCAGACCTTTCCCTAAGTCTGCAAAACAAAGCAAACACAGCCCAATTCCTAAAGGAGTTAACACTGCAATAGGAGGTTCAGCTATTGGTAAAGTGATCATACAAAGAAATCTAAATTGTAACTGTGACAAGGATTGTGCAGGACAGTGCCACATGCAGGGATAACCCCCCATATGCAAGGTATGATCTTCTTAGGCTACAGAAGAACCTTCGTGGGGGAGATGATGCTTAAACCCATACCTGAAGGATGAGCAGAAATAAAAAAGAGACATCCTGATAGAAAGATGAACATGTACAGAGACCCTGCAGTGAGAGGGAACTGCAGTAGTAGGGAACTTACATGAAGGGTCAAATAAGAAGAAAAGCCCAGGACTAGGCACTGAAAGCTGAGAGACTGTAGTGTGCAGGTTCAAAAGTTCTTCAAGGAAGTTATATATTTAATAAATAGCAATGCCACTACCGAAGGGCTTTCTTTATAGTAGCACTGGGTCACCATGGAAGACCTTGGAGAGAGAGGTGCCATGCAGAAGCTTTCACATAGGATAAGCGGCCTGGTGGAAGCCAGCAGGAGGGATGAGCATGGTGTACCCAGGAAATCCACCCACCCAGTGTGTAAACTTTAGCCAGTCAGTTTGATGGTGCCCCCTCTCTTGCCCCATTGACCTTCTCCACCATTTATTTAACTTTCTTGCCCTCCACTCTAGAGGTCAGACAACAGCCGCTTCCTCTGCATTTCCCTCTGGGTTTTTGGTGTTACTGGGACTGGCCAGGGATCTGCGATGGTTCTGGCCATCTTGCCTCCCCTGACAATGACTAGAGCCTTCTGGAACCCAGAACTCAGCCCGACTCACCTAACTATACAGCTGATCTTACCTCCCGCTTTGCTGAGAATGGCAGCCCCCAATCTGAGCTCCCTTTTTCTGCCTTGCCACGCCAGCCTCTGGGTCTCTCCATCCTCACAGCACCTGTACAGGCTGAAAACCTAGTATTTCATGCAGGACTAGATACTAATTATCTTCTATCATTTTGAGATAGCTCCTTTAAAAATACTGTAACATAGTTCAAATTGTCGTGATTGTTGGTCAGGCACAATTCTGACCTCATTGGTGTCATTACTTAGAAGAAAATCTCAACCATAACCATGTAGTATTCTTTTAAGGAAACAGAGATATCAAGAACCCTGAGTTCAGAAAGTTGGTCTCTGTACATGAGGAAGGTTCACAAATACACTTATCAATTTATTTTGTTTATATTTCTCTTTTTTCATGTGCAAAAGAGTGATCTGAATCTATGTTTACATAAATGCAAAAGAGAGCTTTCCTTGAGTATGAAATAAAAATTCCAAATGATTAAAGAAACATAATACATACTTTACTTGGCAATGACAAAATCGTAACTTTCTTACAACATAAAACAATGATGCATTTACCATTGATGGAGTCAATGAAATTCAGTAAAATGTAGTAGTAACTGTTAAGGCTGTTTGTCATCTCCTCCTTCCCACCCAACCTGCCCACACAGACAGAATTGCCTCTGCTCAGACTCCAGGATCTGGCTAGAGTTTAATAAAAATTTCTAGAATTGACTTGAATGAACAATCAGATATCTCAAAGTGATAATCACACTATTCAGGATTGGAAGGGGAAGTCTGTTTTGGGTACTCAGGAAGTAAATCAGTTAACCAATGCATGGGAGGAAGTCTAAGTCAATACAGAGATAATTTATGGAAATATTAATTAGAGTTTGTTCTTCCTCTATCTCTTCAAGCAGGTAGGCGGGTATTGCAATTGTCGGCCTCGGGAGTTTTAATGAGGCTGCAAACAGAAGATGCTGATGTTAAAGTCTCTCCCAGTCTGTTTTGGAAAAGGGAAAGTCATTAAACAGCTGGAATGGTAGGCATTGGGGTAACTGGGGGTTCTCAGAGGAGCCTTTAATGGCAAATGGTGATCTAGTCTGAGGAGAAGAGGGGTTTATTCCATTGATAAGCAACCTAACAGACCTGGCTGCAAGGCTGGTTCCCATATGGGCAACTTTTAACCACCCTAGCACTCTTGTGTTTCTTGTATAGAAGGGGACCCTAAGAGCCTAAAGGGCTCTGCAGGCTGAGACAGCAAGAGCCTTTGAGCTGAACAAAGGACTGTATGCCAACCCATCTCAGAAAGTGGGTGGAGAACTCCATATATCTGTGGCTGCAGATTCTACCAACCATCTGTTGCAAGCATTAGATGTCTCTCAGTTAGATTAAATAAGCAAAAAGACAATGAAAAAATACGCTATTTCTCGCACACTTGTGTTAATAGACTGAAATTCATACCTTGAGACATTGGTATAAAATGATTCCCGTAGAGTGTGGGAAGCTAAGGAACCCATCTCCCATTCCCTGAGTATGCAGCAGAAGTCACTGCAGGCCTAAAATACCAACTGTCTCCATCTCGCTAGACCCTGCCAGCGTGGGGCAGGCATCTCCGCAGGCTGGAGGCGGCTGTTCTCCAAGTCAGGATGAAGACAGCTTTAATGGGCTTAAGAGTCACGTGTCCCTCAAAGGCCAGCCCCCTGGATGGCTGTTTGCAAACTCCTCTCCAAAGCAGCTTCCCTTGAAGAGAGTTGCTACACAATCATTACAAATTGATTGCAAAAGAGCTAACAATCATGATTAAATCATTAAATTCTTGTCTACGCTTCAGAGAGCGGTGAGAAAATTAACTTCCCACCAACCTAATTTTTTCCTGAACATGAAATAATGATTTTCTGCCCGTCTAATTACAAAGCCAACATCTGATCAAGCCAGCATCCAGAGGGGATTATCGCATGCACGAGTATTAGACCTCATTACCAGCTTGAGTGCAAAATTATTACATCTTGTAATTGGATGGTGAGATTTATATACAGATCGGCCCGGTTTCTGTAAGATTGTAATTACAAGCTTCGTTGGTTAGCTACTTATCACTCAGCACAGAAGAGAGGAAAATAAGCAACAGAAAAGGCATTTCATTAACCCATAACCCTATCAAGGGAAAGCCACTGTAACACCCATGTCTGCATTAGGGAGAACAGCTAAATTCACAGATGAAACAATTTATTATACTCTTTGCAAATGGGATTGCATTTTGTTTAACCCCTAATGAACTCTTTGGGTAAAGTGTCTGAACAAACCATTCATTTTATAGACAACTAGGTTCAATACAGTAATTATAAGGGGTAACTGACTGAGATAAATGCTCACCTGCTTAGAGGCAGTTGATTAGAAGCACAATTGCGGGGCGTTGGGCGCTGCCACAAAGGGCCCAGGGACTGGGGCAGGGTGGGCTTTCCCGGGAGCTGCCGGAGGCTGTAGGATCCCACCTGGCAAATCCAGCCCGCTAGCTCGGAGGAGCGTCAAGCTTGGCTGCAAAGGGTGAGGTTTAATAAAGCTGCGAGGGAGACACAGTTTTAACAATTTTAGAGGCACCAGTGTGGAACACGGAAATTTAAATACGGGCTGATGAAGGCTCCTCGCGCGCTCCAGATGCACGACCTAAATTAAATGTTACCTTTTCACATGTTTATGGCACAACAATGAGCCTCACACAAAGTCCGCTCGGCAGGGTGTGAAACGAAAGTCGGATTGCAAGCCACAGAGGTAAATTTTTATTTGCTGTGTCTCTGTCTCTTGCCTGCTGCATTCGTTCTCTTCCAGGCAGCAGCAGCGCTCACAGCCAGGCACCACCCTGCATCCTGGGGGTATTTTGTGGCTCCTGAAAGGTGCAGGCCCTTCAAATGTCAGTGTCTATGGATAAAGTTTTATTGGAACACAGCTACGCTCTCTGGTTTGCTTTGTATCTGGCTGCTTTTGACTACAAACACAGACCTGAAAAACCAAAGAATATTTAATCTCTACACTGTACAGAAAATGTTTGCTGATCCTGTTTCTACCCCCATTCAGTTTTTTACACTTATCCATTTGATTCATGAGCGTGGACTGAGCACCTACTATGTGCTAGACCAAGACACAATTCCTGCCCTCGAGGACGTGACAGCCCGCTGAGGAAAACTGGGTCAGGGGTTTCTGAACAATTGATCATCTGTTTCTGCTTTGTCTGGTAGTAGCATCCTGAATTTCTCTGGGGATCAGGCCTCACTGTGACCTACTCCATGTCACCTGGTCACCATGATTGGTTAAGGCTGGCTGCATGATCCAGTTGCAGCTACAGGCTGCAATCCAGGGCTCTGTGTGGGGACAAAGAGACAATTTCTTCTTTAGTTGAAGTCAGGCTTGGTTGGCTTAGGTCTGGAATCACATGAAGCACGTTGCTTCCCCCAGGCAGCCTTTGACAAAGCCTCCAGAGAGAAGAGTGAAGCTGGATGGTGCGGAGGCCAGGTCCTGATGTCCCTCTCTGAGCCTCTGAATCCCATTGCACCTAAGTCCGTTTACTCCTGGTTTTTTCCATTTTATGAGCTAATAAAATACCAGGTTTTGCTTGAACCAATGTATTATCAGATCAGAAATACATTGGTTCAAGCAAAACCTGGTATGAAACCCCACTCCAGGCTCCCTTCATGTATCTTCTGAACCACAGGGAGAACTTGTTCTCAGAGTCCAGCTTCTCATAGATACCTGGGTCTACTGAGCCAAGAAGCCACAGAGCACCCAGAGCTGCTCTAGTGGGCAGCCTTGCCATCTGCCTCCAGGTATTCACACTCCCACACACCTTCCCTTTGGAGAGTGGGAAGAACTTCTGTCTTGCAAAGGTGATAGGATGTCACTTCTGTAGTAGGGCACAGATTATGACTTCAGTCTTGCCAATTGCTGTAGTTAGGGTGTACAAGGAAATAGATTTAATACATGACACACAATTTATAGGATTATTTTATAATATTTACACAAAAACTCAAATGCAGAAGAATGTGACAGATCTGTCCATGCACTTGAGACCCAAAGAATCCAGCTGAGGGCCTGGATCCCACGGCAGTGTCCTGCATGGGTCCAGCTGAAGACCTAGAGTCCAAGGCAATGTCCTCCATGAGTCCAGTTTGAGGCCTAAAATCCATGACAATGTCTTACGCAAGTCTGTATAAAGGATTTGCGCTGGGAAGGTCTAAAGGTCAGTGCTGGAAACTAGAAAATCTACAGTAGCAGGATGAAGGATCTGTGCCAACAGGCTGAGGGATCTGTACTAGAGCCAGGAAGTGATGCTCAAGGTAAGGACCAGAGCTCCCCTGAAAAGAACCACAGCTATCCTCAGCGGCATCAAGGATCTGAGTTCCTCCAACGATGAGAACAGCTGAGTTCATATCAGGAAAACCAGCATGACAAACTTTTCCAGGAGAATCAACAGCACCCCATCTCCCCCTCCAGTTCTCCTTTTATGCTGTTGGCGACAATCCTCAGGTGGGCCTTCCACGCCCACAACCACACTGATTCATTTCAGGGGGGTGTTACATTTGTTAATTCGCCACACCAGCCAACGCTCTCTTCTGCTTGTGCACAACCTGATGAAGGAAGCTCCCATCTGTGGAGGCCCATGTGGCAAAAGACTGATGGTGTCTCTGGCCAATAGTCAGCTAGAAAGAGATCTCCAGTCTCACAACTTGCTATGGTTTGATTGTGCCCCCAAAAGTCATGTGTTGGAAAGCTAATAGCCAAACTCATATAATAATGATATCAAGGTGCTTTTGGAAGGTAATGAGGATTAGATGAAGTCAGAAGGGTGGGCCCGCATGATGACAATAGTAACTGTAGATAAGGAGGGAAAATGACCCAAACCAGCACACTTGCTGTCTCACCATGCAATACTCAGCAAAGCCACATGTTGATGCAGCAAGATGGCCCTCACCAGCAGTTGTATAGATGCCCATGCCATGCTCTGGGACTCCCTAGTCTCCAGAACCATGAGCCAAACCATCAAGTCTAGGCAATCAGTTATAGACTAAGTCACAGTCCTCCACAAACTGAGCCCTGCAACAACCACATGAGCTTAGAAGTGGGTCCTCTGACTGTAGCCTGGCTACCAAGTTGATTGCAGCCCTGTAAGAGATCTTGAAGCAACAGACTCAGCTGAGCTGTGCTCAGCTTTCTGACCCGAAGAAACCATGAGAAAATAAACATATGGTGTTTGGTGGTGCTAAATTTGGAGTCACTTGTTACACAACAATAGGTAATGGTTCTTGGTACCTGGTTTTCCTCTAGATAGTACAAGTGAAAGAGTGTAATCAGAAGGGAACATCTTCAGGATGGGTGAGGAAAATGAGATTGAAGCTATCATTCTTCCAGGGTTAGGTTTAATGTTAGTACTTCTCAAATCTTTCCTTCAAGGTGCCATTCATGAAAAGGGATCATATTTAAACATCTAGGCTTGTACTTACCAAATATTTTTAGTCATCTATTACAAAGAGAAAAAAGGTCGATTGCATATACATGTAACACACTCACATATCTATGCAGACATATAATGCACATTATAATTGATACACTTTTATTGCATTTGAACCTAATACCCAATGTGAATGTGATAGTTTTAAGAGGTGGGAAGTGATTAGATTATGAGGCTTCTCCACCAGGAACACGAATAGTGTCTTTATTAGGGAGGCTTGAGGGAGCTCTGTTGCTTCTTGCAATGTGCGAGGACACATAGAAATTACCAAAACTGCTGGCATTTCCTCTTGATCTTGGTCTTTCTAGCTTTCAGAAGAGTAAGAAAATCAATTGTATTTACTAGCAGTTGCATATAAACTGCTCAGTTTAAATTATTTTGCTATAGCAGCCTGAATGAGCTAAGACAATTTCTATACCCCCAGGGTCCTTAGATCAGTGCATTTCTGAATATATGAATGGATGCAGGTGCATTATTAGCCATGCACACACATAATGCACACATGTTTTAAATGATGAACGGAAGGTGAAATGAGTAGTATTTGTGATATTATTCTAATTGTGAAGGTCTCATACTAACAATAGTAAATATCCTATGGCACAATATGCTATGAGGAGAGTTTGGTGTCAAACATAGGGATAGAAATCCACACTTCACATTAGCTTTGTGATCATCTCAATTGGCCACCTTCTTTGTTCTGAGTAGATAACCATTGCTTCCCCTCATCATGTGGCAGGTCAGAAACCCGTGTGAAGAGATGAGGTGACAACTTGGCCCTGTCCTCCTTCACTTCTGTTGGTATTTTCATTATTACCTTTAAGTTTAGTTTCTTTGGGTGAATTGTCTCAGTCACTTGTCCTTTTTGTAAAGGTTGATTTAATTAAAACAAGATAAAATAATCTCTAAATCCAATTAAACTGGCACTTGGAAAACACAACTCTTCAAAATGTGCTGAAAGCAAAAACCAAACCAGACAATGTAAAACTGGGTGAAAGCGATTCAGTCTACCCTTGTGCGTCATGTCTTGCCCTCTTGCCCTGTTAAAGTTCGTAGACCACAGAGCCTTTCTGGCAGAGGACTGAGTTAAGGAACCATGCCAGTCCATGGATTAAAAAATTTTTAGGATTTCATGTGCTGGAGTGTGGTCCAACTGTCCTCCATGGAAGGGTCCATTGTGAAAAAGGCTTGGTCCTGAGAATGACACTGTTGGGAGATGGTAAAACCTTGCCGGGTGGGGCCAAGTGGGAAATCTTTGGGCTATGGGGGGTATGAGATGGTTGACTTGTGACTTGTTGAGTTCTCACAAAAGGACTGAAATAAAAAGAGTAAGCCTGGCTCTGCCTCTGCCCTTTCTGCCTCTGTTCCTGACTTAAGATAAAATCACTCACTTCTACACATATGTTTGCCATTGCTATCTAGCATTCTTTGTGAAAACCTGACCAGAACTGAGCCAGTGCATGTGCCATGCCTTTGAACACCCAAAACTGTGAGCTAAATAAACATTTTCTTTTCATAAAGTTAGCAGGCTCAGATATTTTGTTGTAGTAACACAAAGATGGTGAATAAAATGTTTCCCATATTTTAGATAAAAATAGATCTGTTTTCAGACTGTCCATTCCATTCCATTGTTCTTGGAATGATACACAGTCTTGATTACTATGGCTTTGTAGTAAGCCCAGAATCACAGAAACGTGATTACTCCTACTTTGCTCTTCTTGCTAAACATTATTTTGGCTAGCTGAGATCTCTTCAAATGCCTTATGAATTTCAAAATAAGCTTATCAATGTCTACAAATAAGTCATCTGGGATTCTGATAGGATTGCAGAGAATGTGTGTATCAGTTTGAGAAATACAGACATCTTCAAATTCATGAATACAAAATATTCTCTAATTCAAATTTTATTTAATTTCTTTTTATTTTGTAGGTTTTCTTGGCCTATATTATTTTATAGTTTTCACAGTGCATGTTTCACAGCAATGCAATTTCAAATTAAAACCACAGTGAAATGCTACTTCATATCCATGAAGAGGGGTAAAACCAAAAATCACACAAACAAGAGTTGGTGAGGAAATTGGAACTCCTTTACATTGCTGGCAGGAATGTAAAATGGTTCTGTTGCTTTAAAAATCAGTCTGGAAGTCCCTCGAATGGTTAAACATAAAGTTATCATATGTGCCAGCAATTCCATCCCTAGGTATATACACAGGTGAGTTGAAAGTATGTGTCTACAAACAAAATTATACATAAATGTGCATAGAAGTGTTATTCATAACATCTAAAATATGGAAATACCTCAAATGGCCATGAAATGATAAATGAATAGATCTATCAATACAATGGGACATTATTTAACCATAACCATAAATGAAATACTGTACATACTACAACATTCAAGAATCTTGAAAATATACTAAGTAAAAGAAGCCACTCACAAAAGACCCCATATTATGAGGTTTTATTCATATAAAGTATTCATGGTAGGGAAATCTATAGAAAAAGAAAGCAGATTAGTGGTGTTCTGAAGGTGGAGGGAGGTTGGGAGAGAGGGACATGTTAGCTGAAGCTACAGTGGGTCTTTCTGAGGTAGCAAAAATGTTCTGAAATTGACTAGGATGATGGTTGTTCAGGCCTGTGAATATATTATAAATCACTAAATTGTATATTGTTTTTTATTTATTTTTAAAGATTTTATAAAGTACTGCATTTTATTGAATTTTCACACATGTATTATAATGTATTTTGATCATTTTCAGCCCTCCTAATAAACTTTCTTACATCCTCCCTTGAATTGTATATTTTAAATGAGTGAATCGCATTATAAATGAACTACAGATCAATAAGGCTGTTAAATTTTTTAAAACTAGGTATTATTTCCTGCTAACTGAATATAAACATATGATCCACAAAGTAGACTCGTGATTAGAGGCCAAGAGGATAGAGGGGGCCTAGAGCCTTACCGCTTTAGAACATCACGCCAGCTCCTGACTGTATAATTTGATTACATGAAAGAGTAATCATTCACCTTATATAGACATATATAGACAAGTTTTGGTGCCTTCTTATATGACATTGGATATTCTCAGATCTCAGGAGAACAAGAATAATAGGATAGGTCTGGAGACAAAACCCAAACAACCACAGTGGTCATCAATGCAAATCCCCAAATGCTTCTGGCTCTTTATACTTCAGATATTTGGCAGGATGGCACTTCCTGCTACTTTATGTTTGGGGAACACGACTAGTTAGGAATGCATGTGTCCCTTTGGCTTATGTGTTTAATTGCTGGGGTGGGAGCCCCCAAGCACTCACTCTCCTCCTTGCCCACAGTGACAAACACTCCATTGACGGGATCTCAGAGTAAAGAAGTAGAGCAGAATCCTCAGACAATGAGCAGTAGATATTTTGTCTCAAGAAGAATTGGGCCACTGAGATTTTGGAATTGTTTGTTACCACAGTATAACACAGCCTTCCCTGATTGATACGGCTACCTGCAGAAAGTTAAAATCTATTTGAAGTTTCACATTTGAACTTTAAACATTTCATACTCTACAGTATCCACAGTGGTGGATTTAATATGAAAATAACACTTTCTCTTGAATTTTTGATATGTATTAAGGCTTCAAGAAGATATTACTTGTTTATGCTGTGATTTTACATATCCCCTGAGGACATCCCTGGTGAATGCATAACCCAGTTTAAGAAGTATTTTTTTCAGTCTGGGGGCCAAACTCTAGACCTTGAATCCCAGGTGAATCAGTGTAAGGACTTTGAAAAATCATTCAAATATGTTAAAAAATGTTTTAATTAGCACTATTTGGTACACATATGAAAGATCTTCCATCTCAGTAGGAATCTATTATGTTATGAATGAGGGCGCTGAGAGTCCATGGAGAACAATGGTAGAGGGTGTGGACAGTGCTGTAGTTTAGATCTCAAAGATCTTCCAAGCTCATGCCTTTTCTTTTTCTCTCTTTCAGATCCGAGCCTCGAGCTGACCAGTTTTGCTACTCCAGTTGCTACCCATTCAGATCTGCTGCCCCACCAAAGTCTCAAAAGCAAGATGGCCTGTCAGACAGGGATGGACAGCTCTGAAACTGCAAACCTTAACCTTTTCTCTTGTAAATTACTTATCACAAGCATTTGCTATAGTAACAAAAAGCTGACAAACAGACACAACCTTTACAGTTGGCATGAATGCAAATCCTCACTTTGCTGGAATTCAGATTTCCTTTACACCTCAGCTCCTCTTCTGTAAACTGAGGTAATAGTAGCATATATTTCAGAAGGGGAATGTAAAAATCAAAGGTGACAATGAGCAGATGAGTACCTCACACAGAGCTTGTGACACCATCAAGTGCAGCATAGGTTAGTCACTATTCTTAATAATCTGATCTTATATTAAAACTACCAGGTTGGTTCTCATAAGTGGTAATAAAATCCAGTGGTAATTTTTTAAAAAAGTGGTAGTGAGAGTATGCTAAATACACTCTCATACCCAGCTAGTCAGTGCATGAATTGGCTTCTTTCTAGCATATATATTGAAAATGAACATACCTTTATGACTCATTCTAATTCCACTAGAAATAGTAAGGAAGTAGAAAAAATATGCAAAATTCAATAAACAAACAATGCAAATATCTAGGCTTGGGAGATGAGTTAGATCTATTCTGGTGAATCTTGCTGAGAATACATCAAAAGTTTTAAAACTTTTTTGATTGGCATTCACTTAAGAAATGTATGTCCTAGCACAACCCTATATATATGAACCCTTAACTACATATACTCTTTGTAAAAATTCTTACCATTACTAATGTAATACAGTCTAACATTTTTATACCCTATGTAATATTATTATTTGCTATTTCATTTATTTTTAAATATTTATTTGACTCACTAAATTCATTTTCTAATCCACTGACGGATCTCAGGCGACAGTGTGAAAAACACCATCATGTGCAATTTTTACAAAAGGTGATTTTGAATATACATTCACTGAATGGAGAAGAGTAAAAAATATAGAATGGCACCGCAGTTCATGAACTTAATTCTTTCCATGATTCTGGTGCAGAATTCATTCCATGTTTCCGTTTGCAGTTTGGTAATGAGAAATAAAAAGTATATTGAAAACAGAGTCACAGAATCTCATGGGATGGTGAGAGTTTACATGTATCTCATCTAATATAAAAACAAATTGAAATATACACAACAAAATGCATCAGCAAAACAATAGCCTCTAGAATAGTGAGATTATGAACTTAAAAGTTCATAATCTTTTTTGTATATGCGTACTAGAGATTGAACCCAGGACATCTACATTGAACTACACCCCCTGCACTTTTCTTTTTACATTTTTAAAAATTATTTTGAGATAGGGACTCACTAAGTTGCTCAGGTTGGGCTTAAACTTGCAATCATCCCACCTCAAACTTCAGAGTGATTATCGGTATACTCACCTTTATAGCTTGTCTCTGCTTTATAGCTTTTCTACAAAGGCATATATTACTGAATATTTAAAATAATGAATCAATTCCATAGGAAGTTCCAGAGTAAGGATAGAGAGACTTCACTGAAACTAAACAATGTGATTCTCTCAAATCCTAGCAAGAACCTGAGAAACATGTGAACTCCTTTTTTCTTTCCCTCCCTCCCTCCTTGCTTTCCTCCTTTTATCTTTCCTTCCTAATACCTCCTCCCTTCTCTTTCCTCAATTCCATTCCTCTCTCCCTTTCATCCTTCATCCCTCCCCTCTGCTTTCCCTTCCTCTCTCTTTCCATTGCCCCTTCTAACAAACATGTACAGAGCATAACTCCACGCTTGAAAGATAATGACTGGTATCTTTGATATAATGAGGACCATGCAGAGCACAGAAGTCCTGATCCAACACAGGAGCCCAGGCTCTGTGAGATTTGACCTTAGAGGTAAAGAACTGGTACAGGATTTTTAAAGCCAAGCACCTCAGTCTGTCTCCTTGACCAAATTCTCCCTGACCACTTTTCAAAAGGACCTGCAGGTACAAAGCCTTAGAGAAGAAAAAGCTTGATTTGCTCTGGACCAAGAGGTGAATTCACTTCTGGCACATGAATGAGTCTATATGCAGGGGCACGAGATGGCAGCCAGGTGGCATGGGCCATGTCACATAATCCCTAGTGGCCTTGCTCAGAGACTTGGAACTCTGTCTTAACTCCGGGTATCTTCCATGTGGTAAGGATCAATGGGGCTACCACACACAGCACTCCCCTGGGCATATTCACAGAGTGGGTCCCTACAAACTGGTACCTATTAATAATGTCACCTAGATGAGGGGCTACTGGCAGGTTTCTACAAGGGAATAGTAATCTGGTGCCTATGCGACAGCCTGATAAACAGAGACCCTACATACTAAGCACTGATATTATAGCAAAGATCCCCAAATTCCATAAAGTATTTCCTGAGTGAGTGTACTGCTCTTCCTAGCTAGTGAATAAGCCGTACACTCTCATACCTACGAAAGGACAAAACTCTGTCTATATCATTATTTATGGCTGCTGCTTTCCATAGCCATAAATTATGTCCTCAGACTTAAATCCTAAGCAGCTGTTTATTTCTTTTCTTCACTACTTTCTACACCCACTTCTCCCCTTGAACACCCCTGCCAAAGTCAATAAGGATGATAGCTTTGAAACCTGGCCTTTCTGAGCACAAACTACCCACTGCCGAGTGATGTGCAGGCTGCAGAAACTGGTCCTAGCACCAGGGAACACGAGCCTCATCCTGGGCAGGTAGCCGCCTTGGCCAGGTCTGCAGAGGCTATGTGAGATGCTGGGGCTGCCACAGTTGGGGCTGTGGGGTGGCCAGGGAGGCCTGATAAGCTGATGTAGTCAGCAAAATGAGACTCTTCTCTTCTGAGTGCAAGTCACTTCTTGGATTTAAAAACATGCCCATCACTGTGCCTGCGGCTTCTGAACACAAGCAAAAGATGGTGAGAAGAATTTAAAAGTAGAATTTTTGTCCCCATTCCTTAACACCTCCACATACTCTTCAAACTGACAAACATGTGTATCTTAGCTTTCTAAATTCCTTTGATGGGTTTCTATTGTTGACAAATATAAGAACAAGCACAAAAATGATAACTTTCATTTCTGTGTACGGTTGTTGATGCCCTACATGCCTAGTCCCATACAGGGGTTAACACACCAGACTCTCTCCTCTCAACAGTTCTAAAATGATTACACCTACTCTTCTTATTAATGCTAAATAGCATTATAAACACCATCATTACTATTAGATAGTAAATAGTAATTACAGAATTCTTGTTACCCCAGAGGGACTGGGTACCTGCTCCAAGGTCACATGGTATCTCAGTCACTTTCCTTGACACTGAGACATAATTCCTGACATCTACAATTTAAAGGAAGAGAGGTTTATGCGGCTCACAGTTTCAGCAGTCTCAGTCCATGCTTTGCAGGCTCAGAAGCAGAAGCAGTATGGCGGAAGGGTCTGCTGTAGAGGAATGTGGCTTATGTCATAGTGGCCAACAAGCAGAGCGAGAAGAAAGGAGCTGGGAAAGGGATATATCCTTGTCAGCCACACAGCCAGTGACTTACCTCCAACTGGGACCTACAACATAATAGCAAGTCAAATAGAGGGTCCCCCACTCCAATTGCCTTCCAAAAGCCCCAGTTTAGAACACATGAAGCCCACGGAGAACATCTAGATCTAAACCGTAATATACAGCTAGCATCTGGCAGGACCAAGATTCCAGTACAGGTCCACAAGAATGTAAAGTTCCAACTGTCCTGGCATGTATAAATACTCTTGGTTTAGAAAGATGGGGGCTGGAAACATTAAAATGGGCTTCAGAGACCACTGCCCCCCACCTCACTGTGCACGTCAGGGCCCCAGCCTAAGGTTTTTGGCCCCGACCTCTAGAACTGGGGAGGTGGTGGGGCTAGGAGGGAGGAAAGGAGGGGAAGTATCACACAGCCCGGTGCTCAGCCACCCCCCCAACAGCCAATCAATACAGGCTTACATTTTATGAGACAAGGAGTTAACTTGTTCAATTATGGGAGAGACAGCTCTATTCTTTCGTAACAAGTAATCTGAGTAGGGAAATCGATCCTGAGAGGCCCCATGCGTGCTGGCTAATTTTATATTATCCTCAGCCAATGGGTGAGGGTAGAGTAATAGAGTTGTTGTTACAGTTCATGATGGGGGGTGGGGATCAACGGTGGGACAATCTGAGCCTCACAGCTGCAGCAGGGAGTGGGTGGGGGACACCGGATGGGGGGCACCCTTCCTTATTTATAGTCCTGGCCCAAACACACTGGCTCCTGCCATAGCCCCCAAGACAGACACAGCACTCAGGGCTGAAACCCTGGGATTCCCACTACTCAATCCTACAACCCCCAACAACCAGACATCCCAGTCGGATGGAACCAGAAAAAGGCAAAGCCCTGTCATCGTCGTGACAAGGGGGCCTTGTGATCACCACATTCTCCCTGCTGTCCTTTGCAAGCCACTTTTGGACAGGGCCCAGGTTTGGGCTGGCAGCAAATCATCCTTGGCATCTTGATGGCCCAAATACTAATTCTTGTTTTTCTTCCTAAACACAGGGCTGAGAGATAGACAGGCTGCCACTGTTCTCTGTGTGTTCAGGACCCAAGAGAGGCCTTTCCAGCTCCCCCAGGTTCCTGGCTGGAACTTCGTATTCCTGGGGCAGTGGTCCCAGTTCCAGGCACAACCCCCCACATCTGGGTTGTTCCAAAGTTCCTCCCCATAACAGAAGCAATGTGTGCTGATCCAGCATTTTCTAATCCTGTCTTGTTTGCACCTCTGTCAGCGTTTTGGAGGAGGCTGCACTTGTGAGGGGACTGGCTGGTGGCAGCCTCCTTGTTTGGGTGATCAGGTTTACCACAGACTGTGGACCTTACTTATAATATTATTTAGAAGCTATCACACATGAACCATGTAGTGTTAATTTCATATGCATCATTTTCCTTAATCCTCCTGGTGTTATGATTCAGTTATTATTCCAGATTGCAGGTGAGTCGATTGAGGCTCAGAGAGAAAAAGCCATGTGCTCAGGACACATAGGTAATAAGGGTTACAGTCAGGATTTGAATTTGGCCTCTCTGGTGTGTCTCCTACACATACAAATGAATTATAGGAGGCAGGAACTGTATCCTTTTGTTAAAAACCTCTGTCTTGCCACAACTAGCTCATAGTCTAGCAAATTTATAGGAGAATGGTTTCTATAATATTAAATCAGCCTGTTTTTTATGTGCTTCCTCCTTCTTGAAATAATCTTGCTGTGGTTGCCCTGTCATTATGACCCCAGGGGGAAAGGAGAAAGGATGCTCTCTGGAAAGGGGGCAGATATGAGGAATCCTGACACACAGGACAGAAAGGAATGGGAGCCCTCCTCACCTGGAAAATATGAGAGGCAGAAGGAAAACAGATAAGGATGCTCATGGCCATGTGTGTTGAGGGCTAACTGGACCAGATACTTTGTGTATTAAATATATGTAAATATGTTTATATTCATTAAGTAGTATGTACTAAAGTTCTACATATGTTATACATATTAATTTAGCTCTTACAACAAACCCTGGAGTTCTACAATTGTTATCCTATTGTACAGATGAAAAAACTGAACCTGTAGAAGGGTAAGGATATTTCTGGATTTGAAGCCAGGCCCTCTAGTTCCAGTGCTGCTCTCCACAATGCTATCACAGACAGGAAGGCTATAGAATATGTGTGGATTTTTCTTTCTGGACCAAAATTTCAGGGTGTTGGGTTGAGAAGAAAGATGAAATTGAGGGAGCTGGAGCTCCAAATTCCCATTTAGAAGCTAGTGATCATAGATCATGGACAAGAGTGGTCCTGTTTCAATGAAGATGAACATAGCAGAATGAAAATGGTGGCATGATAGCTCGAGAGAGATCTGTGTGAGCAAGGCCTCCAGTCTCCCATTCCTTGTTGTAGGGATCCAGAATTTCCAGAGGGGACGTGGAACTTGGCAAATGGATGTTGTTAGGGGCTGAACTGTGTCCCCACAAAATTCATATGTTGAAGTCCTAAACTCTTAATCTTGTAATGTGATTATATCTGGAGACTGTCTTTACACGGGTGATTAGCTAAAGAGAGGTCATATGGGTGAGTCCTGATCCAGTAAATCTACTGTCTTATAAAAAGACACAGACACTCAGAAGGTAGACCAGGTGCACACACAGTGAGAAGATGATCACTGGCAGGCTAAGGAGAAAGACCAAGGGAGAACCAAACCAGCCAACACACTGATCTCAGACTTCCAAACTTTAGGTGGAGGAAACACACTTTTGTTGTTAAAGCCTGACAGCCCTGGCCAGGGAACACAGCTAAGGAACAAGAGGAGCCCATCAGGCAACTTCAGCTTGAGTCACCTGAGTCTGGGGCAAAATGGGGATGTGGCTGAGGTTTGGGGTTCCACAGCATAAGTGGTCACCGAGGTTGGCTGAGTGGAGGGGAAGGGGACTCTGGACTCTTCTGAAAAGTCCCATGGACACTAAGGGAGGGAATAGGCAGTTTCCTCAGGGGCAGGAGGTGGTACTCAGCTGTAAGCAGGTAGCAATGTTTTAAATAACAGCACGCATGGAGCAATGGATGCCTATGTTCCAGATCAAAGGTCAGCAAACCATGGCCGATGGGCAAAATTCAGCCTGTTTTTGTAAATAAAGTTTTATTGGAACATAAACATGCCCATTTATTTGCACATTGTCTGTGTCTGCTTTCATATATAGTAACTGACACAATGGGGCTCTAAGTCCTGAAATAGCGACTGTTCCAGTCCTTTACAGTAAATGTGGGCTGATCCCTGAGTTAGAAAGAATGTCTTTGTTAATGGCAGTGGCTGGATTTTCTTGGAGAGCTGGAATATGATGCAGACAATTTCATTCATCTGTTTAGTCAACAACATTTTCCCAAGGGATCCCATGTGCCAAGAGCTGTGCTAATTACTGATGATTTATTAATGAACAAAGGAGTCAGTGTTCTCTTGCCAAGGCACTCACAGTCTAGCAGAGACATAGATGCTCCACAAATAATTACACAGATGCACCACGCTAACCTGGGATAAATTCTGTGCTGAAAATTCAGGAGCTCTAGAGAATATCTGAGGGCTTCCCCAGAAGCAAACCCTGAACTAAGACTTAAGGTAAACAGTTAACTGGGGAGACGGTCCCAGGAAGTGTCAATAGAGAGTAAGGCAGGGAAGGGAAAGTCTCCATAGAGTGTTTAACTCCACAGGTGGTCTGATGGCAGTTTGAGGACCTTGGTGATACCTCGGAGAATGTCCCACAGTTATCCAACCCCAAACCAAGAAATCTGGGGTGTCAACTCACCGTGTGTCATTGGTTGATGACCACTTTTCCACTGTGATCTGAAGGAATTACCTGGACAGAGACTCATAGGTGATGTCTTAGCACCTGTTGAAACACAGAGGGGATGAGGGAATTCATGGGCAGGGGTAGCATCTGGGATGCCCTGAGGCCCAAATAAAGAGCAGAAGTGAACTAGTTGGGTGGGAGGGGCTTGGGAAAGAAGCCTGCCCCTTTCCCAGGTACGAACCGCTACTTCCATAGTTTCAGGCATCCCTGGCTTCAGCTGAAGTACCTGATTGGGAAAGTATGACCAGCTGTCTGGCTAGAGGAGACAAATGTATCCTCGCCTTTATTCTGTTCCCAGTGCCTATGTCTGTGCCTAGCACACAGTAGGGCTACAGTGGGTGGAAGGTGAAGCTCCTTCCCAGCATCTGTGGGACACCAAGAGCTCGGGAGCACCCTTCTTTTCTCTAGCACTTGCTGCAGGCGAACGTCCTGCCTACACAGAGAGCAGAGAGGAGGAAGGTGCTTGGGCTCAAGGTCTTGAAAGCAGAGGACTTGATTTAGGTATTGACTTTTGTCTGACCACGGACTGTCTCTGTATGTTAGGGCAGCTATTTGCAAAGGGAGGTCAGAGAGTTCCTAAATTTTTCATACTTCTTTTAAAGATATTCTCCTTTAATACTGTCCATCTCTTATGATTATACAGACAGATTTCCCAGAGGCTGTGTGATGTGTGAGACGTCACAACCGATTGACACAGGAGGAAATGAGAAACCAGCTGTCCCCTATTAAGCTAGACAACAGAAAGATGGGCAAAGATGTAAAACAAGGCCACACACCTCACTAACGGTGCTTATCCATGTAAATATGTAGTGGGTTCATTACTATAATCTTAAATAAATTAGTAAATATTTGTTTAATTTCTAGCATGGTTAATATCAATAGCTATAATTTACCTAAACTAAGATTTTCTTAATCATAATAATTTTTTTCAAAGTTAATCCCCAGCACCACAAAAAGTAAAAAGGTCCTAAGTCCAAAAAGTTTGAGAACAGCCAAATTCAGGAATTCTTCACCCACAGGATTCCTAGTGAGACAGACATCACACCCACTGTGGAAGGTAAGACAGCCCACAACGCTGCCCAGCTGCCCTGCAAATGGGATGATCCTGTAAGAGTTAGGCCCCAATGGATGCTCCTAGCCCAGTCCTAGCCCAGTCCTGTAAGAGTTAGGCCCCAATGGATGCTCCTAGCCCAGTCCTTAGATGAGATGCAATTTAGGCAGAAAAGTTATTTTCCCTTCTGTCAAATAGTTACTCAACACAACAGTTCTGCCATAAAGCATGTTTCCTCACACACCATGCAATCAGTTCTCTAGCTCACCCAGCTAGCTGTCCTGTGCATGCATTCAGATGCTACACCTGCAGCCAGAGTTGAATACCATAGGTTAAAATCTCAGTTCTAAAAGACTCTCTCTACTTCAGATGCCAATTGCAAGCCCCAATTGTGATCTACATATGCTTCAGACTGCCCGGTCATAAATTGGGAGTTACCATGCCCACTTTACATTCAACTATGTGCTGGAGGGTCCCACAGACATCAGGAAGACACTTTACCTCTGTTTACCCATTTATAATAAAGGATATTGCAAAGAGGGCAGGTGAACAGCTAAATGAAAGAGATGGGTCTGGCAGGGCAGGTGGGAAGGCGGGGGGCTTACATGCCCTCTGCAGATGTCACCTTCCAAGGAAATCCATGGGCTCAGCTACCCAGTGGCTTTTGGAAATCAGCCCTTCTGGAGTTTTAGGGTGCTTCCTTAGGTAGGCATGCCTGATTAAATGGTGATTCACCCAACCTGCGGCCGCTTGCCCTTCCTCAGTGGTCAGGATGGGGTGGGGCTGAAAGTCCCAATCTCCAATGATGCTGTGACCTTTCTGGTGACAGCCCCTAACCTGGAGTCACCAATCAACTCATTATTATCGCACAAAGACCATTCATGTCTCTCTGGATCTTCCAAGGGTTTTAGGAACTGAAGACCAGAAAAATGTGTGTATGTGTGTGTGTGTATGCCTGTATTGTACACGATATCACCAGATCTGAGGCCCCCACCCAGGGCATAGAATAGTGAGTTGCTCTCACAATGGAAGTCATATTCTTAGCAAAGATCAGCAGAGACCTTGAGGCTACAGTGCAGGCTCCATTCTCGTGGTGGAGCCTTGCTGCACTAGGGTTGTGGTGGGATTCAGCCGTGTCCTGGGGACTGCCTGGTCTCCACGCTCTGAGGCAGTATCTAAATCTCAGGCAATTGCCAGGCTGTGGGACAATACTGTATGACCTTGGAAACCTGCTTGGCCTTTCTAGGCCTTGGTGGAAGAAATAAAGGTAATCATCTCACAGTATTACTGGGAAGACTATAAAGAAAAAATGAAACAAGGCACATCCAGTGCTCAGTGCCTGGCACATGATAATGGCACAGCAAAGTCAGCGGGCTTGAAGACGGTGATTTGGTTATGATGATGAAGAAGATGATGACAACTGTTATCACAGGGATGATTTTCTGCCACTACTTTGATGCTTCATTGAGGAATCACTAAGAGGACCTCTGGGGCCCCTGATACCTTGTCCTTGATCTTAGTGCCTCATGCAGAAATATTAATGGTACGTTCTGATAATTCTACTTAAATCAGGTCAAGCTGGTTTCTGTTGCCTATAACTGAGAATCAAGCTGATTGTGGAGAAGACCAGACTGGCATATTCAACTGGCCTCCAGTGAAGTGCCAGTGTTTGCCTATGCATTGTATATTATGCATAATATTTACATTATGCTTTTGCAGCAATTCACACTATTACTTAAATAAATTTGCATTAAAGGGCCTGGTTTACTTGCTCTTATTTTTTCCCTGACTCACATTTAAGACATTGCACAATTATTCAGTAAAAATTCTTTGTCTTCACAAACCCTACAATCCTGTCCCATACCATGATTTCTCTAGTTGGGGAAAATCTGCACAGATAAGCTTAGCTCTGTACATGAGGGTGTCATGATTTTTTTCCTGAGGCCTCCATTTCTTCACCAGAAATACACAGGTGATTTTCCATGGGTATGTGCACAATGAAATAAAACAGTACATGTAAAGAGCTCTTCCCCTGAATCCTGATACCCAGAAGAGCTGGAATAGGAGTTTCCTTCCTCCTACCCCAAAGGATAACAATTTTCCAGGTGACTGCTGCTTTAATCTTGTCCCTCATATTGTGCTTCTAGCCTCAAACTTACGAACAAAGAGAGGAGGAGCTGAGGGTAGAGAAGAACAGGTGAAGAGAAGGAAGAGAAGGAGGAAGGAAGAGGAGAAGGAAGAGGAAGAGAAGGAGAAGGTGAGGAAAGAAGAAAAAGGCAAGGGAAAAGGGGACAGAGAAAGTAAGGGAAGAGTGAGAGGAAGAGGTGGAGAAAGAGGAAAAAAGAGGAAGAGAGGAGGAAGAAGAGGATAGAAGAGGTGAAAGATAGTAAAAAAGGAAGCAGGAGGAAGAGGAGAAGAGGAAAGAAAAGGGAGAGGAAGAGAAACACAGCGAAGGAGTGGAGGGCTTGTCTTCAGCCTGGGGCTCCCAGCACCCCAACTCCCCCTCTTTCCTTTCTCCGCCCAACATCTACTCAGACTTTGGCTTCCTTTCCAGAGATGCCCAATGGTTCACATTTAATTACTTCATAAAATCTTGGAAAGTAGAAGAGGAAGAGTTAAATGTTCTCCTAAAAGGAGGAAGCTGCAGCTAATCCCAATTAGGAGGAAGTCCCAGGCTATTGAAATGCTACGATCCAATTACATCAGGTAAAATGAATTACTCCTTTAATGCTGACTTATTATGAAGACACCATCTTATTGCTCTCATTAATAATCTTTAGACATCATTTTAGCGCATATTGGCCGCAATAACATTTCTATTAGCATCATGGTGGAGCAGGGCTGACAATTAAAATAAAAAATAAATCAACCCAAGGAGCGAACAAACGTAATTATAGTTCAGAAAGAGCTTTTATGTGTATTTGATTAGTCAATGGAACAGAGCCTCCCTTCTTGCCTTGAATCAGTGTTAGCTTGATCCCTGCACACTCCTGGGGTTGAGAAGAGAATAGGGGTGTGGGTTGGGGGGTTAGGGGGATGTCAATCGGCTGACTGTTCAAATTTCAGGCCCTGGCTTGCTGTGCACCACTGGCTATGCTCCTTCCCTTCTTTGAGTCTCAGTTTCTCCATTTCTGAAATTGGAATTTTTGAACTTGCATAATTTATAGATTATATCTATTGTAGCCTAGGGCTTTCTACAAAACTACCCTGCTCAAGAAGACTGGAGATCTTCATATTGATTCTGGGTGGCAAAAGCCTAAGAGAGAGAACAAATACCTGATGCTTGCTCCTCTTTCTGAGCAGAGTTTCTCACCTGTGAGCAGAGACTGCACAGTTTTTATTATCACACTTCAGGGCAGGCTGTACTCCCGGCATCCACTAGGTAGTGGGCAGGAATGGTGCTGAACATCCCACACAGGACAGCCCTATTGAGGCAGAAGAGAAGGGTCTCTTATACCCTAAGGGTCCCTTATACCCTAAGAGGGACTTAGTTTTCTTTCTTCCATGACTGCCCCAAACTGCCTACAGTCACCCATGGCCACATCAGATGCCCCACGGCTGCTCCAGGAAACGTGATCTGGCTGCAGCAAGCTTTGATCATGGGTTCATCAAAGATGACTCCACCTTACAGCCTCTGTATGACTCTGCTCCTCTGTGCCATCATCAATTATGTCTCAATGAGCCTCTTTTCCAGACTAAGCAAAAGCATGACATGCGTGAGTTTGCTTTTCAACGTAGGCAAGTTCCCCACACCTTCAGTGGGTCAGACCATGCAGTGTTTCCACTTGTGCTACACCAGAAGTCTTAATAAAGCTTCTTTTGGGTTATGTATTTGTGCATATTCATGATTGCTATCTTGAGAGTGTGCAGAGCTGGGAGCACTAAGAGCTGGTCACATTGAATGCTGCTGGCTCACAAAGTGGCCAAAGCTGGGGCTAGTAACAGTGAGGGCATCAGTCAGTAGCCAATAATCGAGAGTGACTATTGGAGACCCTTTTCACTGCGGGCGCCAGTTATCATCAATCCCTGCAGGGAGACCTCGATCTCCTGCCCCGCGTTACAGTGCACAGTTGGAAAGAAAAAGAAAAAGAGACAAGAATTGCTAGAAACATCAAGTTTAATTAAATGGCCTAGAAAGTTTAACCTCAAACTAATTCACTCATACGTTAGAGACAGAACTATACTTATTTTTCCATTTGAAAGATTCAGAATGTAAAAAAAAATTAATAAGAAAATGATTCAGAATACACACAGAAAATTTACCTTAGTTTGTTAATTTTTAAAAAATTCTAATCCTTTAATCATCTATATTAAAATACATATTAGTAGACATATATATATTTAAAGAGTATATGCAAAATTTTAGAGGCACCAATTACGTATCAACTAGAATAGTATTTATTTCTACTGGAAAATGTCTATTCTACTAGAAATAACAATTTCTGCTTTTTATGCTTGAAAAGGATGTTAAAATATCACAGGCCACAGGTTCCCATTTTCCAGAAAGTATTAAAGCTTAATTTTATAATTTGTGTAAACAATAAAACTATTTATTATGTACTTACTATTAAAGAAAAAAAAGAATTGTGAGAAAATGGGGCTCTGGGGGGATCAGTGTTCTCTGGGAACAAAGACCCAGAATCTCCAGCTTGCCACCATTTCCTTTAGCCAGTGCAGGGAGGGGGTCACAATGCCTTTCCTGGAGCAGTGTAGTAGTGGTCGAACGGGCAAGTATAACATCATAAAGGAAACAAGTTAAGATTCATCCCCACACGTGAGCACTAGTTTACCCTGCATTATCCTCAGCAGACTTTGTCCTGCTCTGTGAGCCTCACTGGCAGAGAGGAAGCTGAATATCCACATTCCAAAACCAGCCCAAAAGGCAGGGAAAGGAGGGCCTCACACAGATTCTATGTCAGTATATGATCTTTGGTCCCCAACAAGTGACGAGGAAGTGCTGGAAGCCACCATCTTCAGGTGATAAAGGAATTTCCAAGGCCTGTTAGCAGCTGCTGGCTCCAGCTGCCAAAAGACAGGCAGAGGGCCACTAACACTGAGAGCTTATAGCCACTGGCATTCAAGGCTCAGGACTGCTAACAGTGAACAGCTACACTTTGCTCATAACGATTTCCATCTGAATTGAGTAAAACAACACATGGCAGACTGTTAACACCACCAAAGAGAGTTATCTACCTCCATGTGTCAACAGGGCTGAGATGGGGGGCTCTGTTCGAGCACTTTGCAGACCGTGTATCTTTACACAATTGAAATCTAACTTCCGGGGAAGACCTAACACGTGTCAGGCCTCTTCAGCCGCCCTGATGAGATGCGAGCTCCTTTACCAAACACAAGTAGAAATGCAGGAGATGATTCGAGTTTAAGTTAAACATAATAACTATAAAATTCTCGAGTAATTGTATATTCTCAAATAATTAAATAATACAAATATCATGTAATATTACACATAAATTAACCTGGGTCCATAAGTATTTTCAAATCTATATCCTACTCACACCTTGACTCCATCCCCAGAAATTATATGTATAAAATATGTATCATATATGTACACTTATATGCCTCATGTATACACATATATAATGCCTCAAATGTGAATACATAGCCTTATATAGAAAAAATACAATATAAAATATTAATTACATATCATATATAATTCATATTTGTATACATGGTCATGTGCTGCATAATGACTTTTTTTTTTTTTTTTTTTTTTTGCGGCACCGGGGATGGAACTCACAACCTTGCGCCTGCCAGGGCAGGCGCTTAAGGCACTGAGCCAAACTCCTGGCCCCATAATGACATTTTAACCAATGATGAACTGCTAAGAATTTGTAAATCAAGCTGTTTGTATCTTCTTAGAGGGTATCTAGATATTCTTGGTATTCAACAATATTTAAAACAAGACTGGGCAGGCCATGGTAATACATGCCTGTAATCCCAGTACTCAGGAGGCTGAAGCAGGAGGATCCTTGCAGGTTTGCAGCCAGCCTGGGGTACATAGTGAGCTCAAGTCAACCTGAACTACATAGTGAGACCCTGTCTCAAAAAACCAAAAAAAAACGACATAGGATCTGTCACGTGAGGTCTGTGAAATGGGGAAGGGAAATGATTCTGTTCAAGGAACTCTGAATGTTAAAAATTAAGTGTTACTTTTACTTCGTCTTGGTTTTCTATTACTTCATCAAATCTTATCGCACACACAACAGTTTAAAACAGCATATGCTTATTATCTCAGTTTCTTGGGCTCAAAAGTCTGGCTACAACATAACTAGATTCCATGCTCAGGGTGTCCCAGGCTGAAATCATGGTAGAGGCCATGGCTGTGGTCCCGTCTATTCAGGCTGTTCTTCCAAACTCACACAATTGCTGCCAGCATTCAGGCCCTGGCAGTCATCAGACTGAGGTTTGTGTTTTCTTGTTGGTTTTCAGCCAAAGATTGCTTTCAGTTCCAAGAGGTCCCCAGATTCCAGCCACCTGATGTCCCCATAAGCTGTTCATAGCATGGCTGTTTGCTTTCACACAGGCCTGCTGCTGCTTCCCGTATCTTTTAAGGCGCTACCAGAGTAGGCCAGGCCTACACAGCATAATCTCACTTTCTCACTCGGAGTTGGCTGATTAGAGACCTTTGTTACATCCATACCGCCCTTCCACCTTTGCCACATTGCATTACTGGAAAGCAAATCACACCTACCACTTGCACTCAAGGGAGATTATTCAAGGGGTCACACAGTGGCTAGAAGTCATGGGGACATTTTAGAGTTCTGCTTATCCCAAAAGTGTAAAATCATTTTGTTCTTGCAATGGCATACTTTTGCCTTTTTCTATTAGTATATTATATAACTATCTATTGGAAATAACTAGTCTAGATCAAGATGCCTGGCATTTTCCAAATGTAAAAACAGGATTCAGAAGGAGGAACTTGTCCAGATTTAAATAAGCAATGGCCATGCTGATGTGAAAGCTCAGGGATCTATCATCAAGCCAAAGGCCATCTGGCGTTCAGTAGTATGGATGCAATAAAGCTATTCCTTCTAAACACAAGGTTTCCTGCAAGATTCTTGGAACCCTATCTAGTGCATCCATTGATGGGACAGACACAAAATATTGCTCATCTTGCTGGGATATAATGGCACCTGAATTTCCTTTGTGTTAGTATGACATTTCACTTCAATAGTAGTTCCTGTTGAAATGCAACTGATCTTGGAAAAATAAGCCACTGGATAGACTAGGACTCCTTGGTGTGAAGGAGATCTTATCTGATGTCATTGTAAATCAGAATCCTTTTGGACTGGAATAGAGGGATGTGACTTGCAATGAGAATGAGGTATAGCTGGGAATGCTATGCTCAGTGTATTGGGAAAAGATCCTTGGGAAAAGATTCTTGTGAAGGGCGATAGGGCAGGACCTCAAAGAGGAGACAGGTAACACCAAAGGCCCTCCTCTTGGCTGGGGGTATCCCTGGGAAGATAGCATTCACCATCCTTAAGCCCAGGCCTGAAACCCCAAGAGACCCACCTAGCTACCTGGAAGTGACTAAACTAAATAGTGCATGAAACTCTTTCCTTTTGAAAGAGTATAAGGCGAAGTGGCCAAAACATGCAATGTTCCATTTGAGGGTTTAATGAATCTAACTGGGATCTGGTCCTAGGTGGATCACTTAGACATACTGTCAATTGTCCCCCAGCATATCAGCTTAAATTAGGCTTTCTAATATTACTACTAACAGAGGAAAAGCCATGACTCATGGGCCTGTTTACCCCTTACAAGAAAAGAATGTTGCTGTCAGAATTAGAGCAAGAAAGTAGATGTCTCAACAAATGACAAATCCTTACTGTGTCACTGGAAAAACACAAAACATCCTTTGGTGTCTGTTAACATCTGTCATTCATAGTCATTTAAATATTTTGAACCACTTTTTAGATCTACAAAAGTTGCCAACATAGTAGAAAGAGGGGGAACACCGTGCATCCTTTACCTTCACATTAACATCTTATAGCCATAGTACAGTAGTCAGGAAAGGTCACGTTGCTCTTTGAAGTTCGGCAAGGTCTATCTTCCTCTCTTCTGCTGAGCTTCATGACTTCTTCTGTCCATTCCTAAATGTCATAAGACTCCTCCTGCACTGAAGACCACAAGGCTGACCTTAGGGTGTATCCTTATAAAAAATAAGAGTCCATAATCCCAGCTACTTGGGAGGCTGAGGCAAGAGTGTTAAAAATTCCAGGCTGGGCTAAACAACTTACTGAGACTCTGTGTCAGAATTTAAAAGGCTAGGCATATAGCTTAGTGGTAGAGCACTTGCCAACATGTGTGTGGCCCTGGGTCCAACCCAAGTACTATGAAAGAAAATCAGAAAAAGAGATAGAAAGGAGTGAGGGAGAGAGGGAGGGAAGGAAGGAGGGAGAGAAAAAAGGAAGGAGAAAGGCAATCTGACATACTAAGGAACTGGGTGAGGGGGTCTGTACCTTCTGACTGGTGAGCTCTCCTCTTCTTCCTCTTCACACTTTAGTCCTTTTCAACAGAATCTTGTTTTTATATTTTAAGTTTTAAAAATGTAAATGTTCAAACTGTAAAGTCTTTGTTCCCTGCCATAGAGTTTACCTGATTGCCCACTTGTGAGGCCATGTACTTTTTGTGTTAACTCTCAACCTCTTTATTGATTATCCATTGCCTCTAAAATAATTACTCCCAAACTGAGCAGCTGAATACCACAGCATGTATCATCTCACAGGGCTTCTAAGTGTCAGAAATCCAGCAATGGCTTAGCCAGGCTAAGTGGCGGCTCAGTCTCTTCCAAGGTTGACTTTGAATTTGAGCTGGCAGAAAAGATGTGTTTACTTGAAGGCTTGACTGAGCCTGAGAACCTGCTTCTAAATGCACTTCCCTGGTTCATAGCAAAGGAGTTTTTAACGGAGCATGTCCTTAAAACAGGACTGCTGCAACATGGTGGGTGGCTTCTCCCAGACTAAGTGGTCTGGGGGAGAGAAAACAAGTGATACAGAAGAATGAGCATGATCAGGTGGTCAGGACAAAAATCGAGAGGTCTTTTATAGCAACATTTTGGCAGTGAAATACCATCTCTGTCTCACACACACACACACACATACGTTGTAAAGCCTGGTGTAGTGTGAGAAGGAATATGAAAAGGTGTGATTCTCTGGGGAAGGGGGCAGAGAGCATTTGGGGCCATGTTGGAGGCTAGTCCCATTCTTCTGTGCCTCAGTTTACTCATCTTTAATCATTCAGTAAGTTAATGACAACTCAGTGAGTGAATATATGTCAAAACATTTAGTATAGTTCTGGCGCATAATAAGAATTAATTCTTATTATTAATATTAATTTTATTCAGTTGCTGAGCTAAAGAGTAGGTATCTACATTAATTAAACTTCTTTATAGAAATAGAATACATATATATACATATATATACTGTTTTATATATGTATATATACATAAATATCGGGTAGGCTTACAGATCAGAAGCAGGAGAGTCACAATGGCTGTCTGTGGGATCAGAAATGAAGAATCCAAAATGACTGTCCACTGCAGACCCAGAGGTTTCATTGTCAGTTGAAGGTTGAAGGCCCTGAAGTTCACCATAGCATCACTGCTGTGAGTCTGCATTGGAAGGCTGAAGAGCCTGTGTTGGAAGGCTGAAGAAACTGGAGACCAATGTCCAAAGGCAATGGAAAAGACTGGAGCTCTTCTACAAAAAGGGAAACACTTCCTTCTTCTTTTCCTTTCTATTCTGTCCAAACTATGAGCTTACTTGCTGATGCCACCCACACCCTGGGTGGATCTTCCACCCTGTCTGTCTCTTACATGGCAATCATCCACAGCCATGTCTAGTATTTACTAATCTGCTAAATGGTTCTTACTCAGGTCAAACCTTGACATATCACAATTAATGATTTCAGGATCAAAACATTTTCTTTTAAAAATCATATTACTCACAATGATCACAGGGCCTACAACCTTGCAAACAGTCTATGAAAATATGTTTAGACCAGAATAAAAATTATCTAAACCAAAATATGAAAAGAAAACTCTAAAATCATAATTAAGATATATGTTAATCTTTCAGTTCTGGCTATGAGCTTGTACCATACTCTTTCAATGAGCAAAAGGAGAAAATTGCATAACATTTTAAAATTACTTGAAGATTTCAGAGAAATACTAATTAGCCAAGACTTGACAGGCCAAAAGAGAAAAAAAATTCATTCAGGTGAACCTGACATCCTATACCACTTTTCACATCAAGATATCTGCTATTACTTAAACACAGGGCTAGAGAGAGTGACACTCAACTTCAAGTGACCTAAACATCTGACTTGATTAAGGTAATTTGCTTCTATACTAATTGCCTGTCAGAAGCCAAATTCTCTAAGAAGAAAACAACAGAGTTGCTGAAATTTTTGTACACAATATCTGATAGTCAATATAATTTATTAGACACACGAGGAAGCAAGACCAAAGAAACAAGAAAGACAATAGAACAGACACCTAGGTAATCCAAATATTGGAGTTATAATATATGAACTGGAAAATTAGTGGGATTTTTTTGTTAAAGAAAAACGAAGTTAAGAAATTGAAAATGTGACCAGAGATCTAGAATCTATATTTAATTCATAAAATAGAAATTCTAGAGGTAAAAAATACAATAACTTCATGAGTCCATTAAGAACACAGTAAGTGGTTTTAACAAGATTAGACACAGCTGGAAAGAGAATTGATACACTGAAAGGTAGGTATTTAGAAAATATCTAGAAAGGAAGAGAAGGAAGAAGAAGGCAGTATTTGAAAGATAATGACTAAGAATTTGCCAGAACTCCAAAAACATCAAGAGAGACATTCAAGATATGAATTAAATTGAGTTAAGTAGAATTAAATGCAAAAAAAACCCACACTACACACCATAAAAATAACTGCTGAAAACCAGAGACAAAAGGAAACATTCAAAGCATCTGGGAACACATGCACAGACTTGTGCGCACTCCCCCCCCACACACAAAATATACCACTAAGTGCATCTCAACCAAATTCTTAAATCACTTTTATTAAATAGTGAAGTATGACTTTTAATTTATCAAATATTATGTGGAGGAGAGACCCCTTACTCTACTATGATTCAAATCTTGGTTAGTGGACCCCAAGTCCAGTACCCTGTTGGGCATTCTGTTCTGTCTCCTGCAGGTCATTCTACCTCCCTGTCCCCATTTCCTCAGCTGTGAATTGCCCATCCCACAAGTCTGTTGTGACTATTAAATGAGATATGACATGTAAAAGTGCTATATAAATTTTAATTCCTGCTTTAATAGCAAGGTTCCTCTTTTCTAGGAAGCCTACCTAAGGATGCCTCTACCACCCTCTCATCATATCTCTTCTTTCTATCTCTGCAGTTTTGTACTGAAACCATTTACTTTCCAACTTCCCTACTACCAGAGAGACCTCGGTGTCTAAACTATAGTTCTCAAATTAAACACGTATTGACACAGTTATGGTGTGATGGCCCTGAATAATTTTTAACAATCTATCCTTTCTAGGTAGTTACTATGTGCCATGCAGTATGTTAAGAGTTTGCAAACATTTCCACCTACAATCATCATGGTGGCCTCAGGGAGATACTAATACTGTATCCATTTTATGGGTGGGGAAACTGAGGCTTAGAGAAATGAAAACATCCAAAGTCAGCTAGTTAGGAAATAGAGGAGCCAGGATTAGGGGCTGTGACTATCAGACACCAATTTTAACTATTTTGTTTTTCCACTTGTCGTGGGCCAGTCCCTTGGACCTGGGAAAACAGGACAGCCTCACATCCTCACCTCGACATGGATCCTACAAGCTGGGGTGGGTGATGTACAACTCAGTCGCCCCACAGCGGGATTCCTTGGGACTCTCCCCACAGCCAGCTGCTCTGCCTGAGAAAGTACAGAAGAACTCAGAGCCTGAGAGGCTTGAAATAAATTCCTCTCCTAAGAAAGAGAAATCAAAAGCCTGTCTCTTGTCTCCAAAGCTTGAGGTTAAAGAAAAAATTCCCCAGCCACAGGTAGTTAAGTGATTATAAACTGTAAAAATAAATCAGCCTGATATAATTGCTCCAAGGAAAAAGATGACCAACATATTTAAAATGTCCACACTGCCCCCTCTCCCATCTCCATTTGGGGTCCTCTAATTACCTTCACATTTCATTTCCATCAGCAAGATGACCTGTATTTCCTTCGAGAAGTGCCGGGGAGGGGCCTGGCTGAGGAGCAGGGCCCCTGGTGATAAATCAGACTCACCATTAGGAGTGAAGTGCTCATCTCGGCAGCGCTAAATGCAGGATTTATAAAGATGTCTCCGCCATCCAGCCCAATTGTGGACACCATAATAAATTCATGAGTGGGTGCCAGGGTAGCACACTTCATTATGTGCGAGGCTCCTGGCCATTAATCTAGCCAGGCGGCGGGCAGGATTTCTGGGGAAGGAAGACAAATTTATGCGGCCCAAACTTATTCATTCCATTATGGATTTAATCGGCCCAAGCTGCGGGCTGCGGAGGCAAGGGGACCGTTTTTCACACTTTGGATCAAGTGTTTGTAACTCCCTGTTGTGTCTTATTTCTTCCACAAGAACGCCCTAATTTTATCCTTCACCCTGCTCTCGGGGAACATCTTCAAGAGACCTTCATCGTGGCCACTTACTCCAGATAAAATATTTATACAATCAATTTCCAGAGAGCATTTCCCCTTAACCATTCTATTAACATGGAAATGCTCATATGCAAAATGGGCTGGGAGCCTCTCAGGCACTTAACCCTTTAACTTCAGCGTAGAGGAAGTTGGCACTGTACATAGGAGGAGACAGAAAACACAGGTTAAAGGCATATTGTTCATTGTAGCACATGTTGCAGTGTACATAATGTGTGCAGAATGTGTCTGAGCTTGTGCACGTGGTCAGTTCTACCAGGAAGGATTAGTAATGCCATTGGTCTCTCTATTGAACTAAACTCAAGAAATTCTCTAAGAGCTGCTAATCTGCCCTCATAGTCCCATAGTACACTGTGAAATAAAATCTTTGCGGTTTCCCACTGCCTTGTAACCAGGCCAAACTACATGTGACCTGTGAGCTCCTATTTCTTGCATACTCACTGGCATATATTTTTCTAACTGAGTCCAGACAACCCTCAGAATCCTTTCCAACATAGGTGAACAATATCAAAAAAATTTTATTGATAAATGTAACAATAACTGCATGGCATGTAGTGCTTGCCATAAACTGGCACTGTTTTCGATGTTTAACCTATAATAATTCATTAAATCTCCACAACAACCCTATTAGGGTAGATACTGTTACCACTTCCATGTTGCATACTAGGAAACTGAATATGTCAGTCAGCTTTCTGTTACTGTGACAAAATACCTGAGATAATTACCTTCACAGTGGGAAGATTTATTCTGGCTCACAGTTCTGGAGGTTTCAGGTCATGGCCAGTTGGTCTTGTTGTCTTAAACACCTGTGGCAAAGCACAACGTCATGGCTGGAGCACATGATGGAACAACCCATTCACCTCTCAGCAACTAGGAAACAGAAAGACAGCAATGTCCCCAAATTCCCTTCTAGGACACACTCCCAGTGACCAGAGACCTCCAATCATGCTGTACCTTTTATAGGTTCTATCGTTTCTTAATAGTGCTAAACTAGGACTGCACTTTTACTGAAAGGGCCTTTAGGGGGCATTCCAGATCCAACCACTTGCATGGGGGAACAGAGAGGTGAGTATTGCTGACTGTGAGCTTTCTTTACACCAGTGAGTAGAGTCATTTCTAGCCTGCTCAAACTGTGGACTATGGCCTTTGAAGCTTTCCATGATTCACTTAGACCCTTACGTGTCAAGCCAATGCCCTGCCACAGGTTGGGACACCCAAGTGAATAAAGTCAATCTTTGTGGAGAATCAACATACTTTTCAAAGAGAAAGATGGCAGCTAAATGCTTGCTGATTGTGGCACGAGGTCTGTAATATCTGTCCAACCACTGTGGGTACACAGAACAGGGCAGAAAACATAAGTGCAAAGTTTAGAAAGGAAAGATGAAGACATTTAACATTAAAGATGAGTAATACGTTGCCAAGTGGACTGTGTGATGGAATGAGGAAGAAACGATTTTGGATCACTCAGGCAAATGCATAGAGAAGTGAAGGCGTGCTTGGGAGTGGTGGTAGAATGATGCTCACAAAACCATCTAGAATCTTCCCCTATGGTGAAGACTTAATGATTTTGAGGAAAGAGAAACATGTGGAATTTGCCTTTGATTATCTGTTGCTTAGAATTCGCACTTGCTTTCTCTTCAGAGGATGCATCTTCATTTATTAAAAAATAATTGTTTCATTATTTGGTCTCTTACATCTAGAACTTGGTGTGTTGCTACTGAAATGAAGCTCTAGGTGGTATGAGAGAAGGATTTGGAGCCAGTTCCAAGAGTGCCTGCGACATTCAAGTCAAGAGAAGACACAGGAAGAGAAAGGAGAAGAGGCACCATCTTGGTTCACTGGAGCCATAAGAGATGAAGGGGAAGGTAGTGCTGTGATTTGGGAGAGGACAGGCTGAACTTAGGCACATCAATACACTCTCCATTTTAAACTGTGTATGGGATGTTTGCAGTTTGCTGGTGAGCAGAGAACTGGGCAACGTTATTAAGTACCTCCTTTCATTTGGAGAGAGCTTTCCTGAAAAGCAGGATAAAAGCTGACACTGTAGATTATCAAGATCTGCTGACTGAAGAGAAAAAGAACACCTGAAGATACAGGTGAGCAGGTCTTTGAACACACAGCCTACAAAGAAGGGATAATAATTCCAGAGAACTGTTTGGTGTTCTCAAGAGGATCTGGTAAGATAGCCTTACAATAAAATTAGATCAATAGGCCCTGAAGGGTGAGCTAAGACCAACAGAATGGGGCACAAATAAAAATAGATGAGATCAAAAAGAATTGAGTGGAAACAAACAAACAAAAAGCAATAGCAGAATTGGAAGTCTAGATTTCATACTACAAAAAAGTAAAATCAATACGGCAGTTAGCAGATCATAGAAGATCAGCTAGAGAACCTCTCTAGAATGTAGATTAAAGGAAAAATAAATAAAGCTGATTAAATAAAAGTAATAAATGTGGAGAAAAGACAAATAAAAGTGAGAGAACTTGCCTTTCTACTTTGTAGCTACAGTTTGTCAGCTCGTTTCCTATTACAGTGGTGCTTAAGCTTCAATCACCTACTATGTTTTTAATGGAAGCACATTTTTCCATTTTTTTTTTGTTGTTGTTGTTATCCATAGTACTTAGACTAAGTCACGAAGGACTGGGTTAGATAAGAAGTGTATGGCTGTGACCACTCAGAATCACAGGCTGAATGTCAGTTATCTATTGCTGTGCAATAAACTATCCCAAAACTAAGTGCACTCTAAGAATCACATTATTTTGCACATGGTGAGGCCACAAGGTGGAACAGTCTGTACGTCTTTTGGTGGCTAGGAATCAAAGAAAGAGAGGAAGAGACTGACATCCCCAAATTAAGTCCTTGTAGAAAATCATGCTGCTCCTGATTCTGAGAGAAGGAACTCAGAAAGTGTCCTGCTGGAGGTTCCTCTCACCAACACAGTATCAGCTAGGCTGACTGGGGCTAGAGTATTCTCTCCCAAGATGGTCTCGCTACCCACCTGCTTGGTGCATAAGTGATATGGAGAAGGAAGCCTGGGTTTAGCAGGGTCCATTGCACGCACTGTGTACTTTAGGGCTTCTCCACAGAGATTGGGAAGTCAGATTTCTTAAAGGCAGTTTAGGTTGCCAAGAGCCAGTTTCAAGAGACAGGATGTGTATACTGCCGGTGCTCAGGAACTGGCACAGAGAATCCGCTGCCGTATTTTTATTCACCAGTCACAGAGCCCATGTAGGTCAAAGGGGAGAAAGCACAGAACCCGAGCTGTCACTCAGGAATATCAAAATGTGTGACCATTCTTAATCTCCCAAAGCCTGTTATGTGTGACTCTCACTTCTCTGAAGTTGATTCCATTCCCACAGGAAACAGATGGTTCAATGAATGCATCATTGAACCCAACACATCTACCTGATCTGTCCGAGACTGGGGTTCAGACTCCAAACTCTATTAGGTTAGAAGGGTTCAAGAGAGTATACTGACTGCAGGACTATGGCCTACAGAGCTGAAATGTGATCTCTTTCTCTTTCTCTTTCTCTCTGTTCTCTCTCTCTCTCTCTATTTTTTCACTCCAGCCCATTCCCTCCCTACTTCTGTATCACAGGTAACCCCCATGATGGGCTGGGATGGGGACACAGGTGAGTAAGAGGCAGTAGAACGTCCTGAATAAAACCACTTCCTCTCTCTCCTAAGTCATTGCCCTGGATAGTCTTTCTCACGAGGGTCTTTTTCTTCCCCCAAAGCACTCCCAGTCCTCCAAGAAAGTGCTCCGCACACTGCCTGGTGAGCCCCGACCCTGCAGCAGCTGCTCATGGCTTGCAATGTATGGAACCATTTGAAATTCCTCATTAAAAGACTCAGAGATGAGAGTAAAAGTAAAATTTGATGCATTTGCAGTGAACTATGCCTAAAGAAAATGAAACGGGGCTTAAAAAGGCATGACAGAGAAAAACACGATAAATTCATACAAAAAAGCAAATTATAATTAAATTTTAAATTAAAAGGCATCATTTTATCATGATAGAAATAAAGCTCCAATTAAGATATATTACACTTTTATGAATTTTAAAAATGTACACATTTTTCCAAAAATGTAAGAAATAATTGACAGAGATGGGATTGTGAGAAGTTAATACACCTTAGGTGCTTCCAACATTAAAGAAACAGAAAATTTGAATAATATAGTTAATAAGAGTAAAGATGCATGTAATAGACAACTCTGTTTCCAATAGATACTTTTTAAGCATTACTAGATTATTTTCCAAAGCTTACCATGTATTATACTACCAAGAAAACCTTGATAAAAAAGAAAAGTTTAAAGGCCAAATTCCCTGATAGAACAAAATAAATAGAAACATTTTCAACACCACAGAGAAAATGATAGAAACTTGGACAATAAATAACTAAAAATATTCCCATAAATAGTTTTTGAGTCAAAAGGGAAATAAAAACCTCAGTTACAGACTATTTAGAAAATAATAAAATGAAAACAAAACAATGCTTTGTCAAAGTTTATGGACCGCTGCCAGAGCTATGCTTAAGTAAAAAAAAAAAAAGAAATGTACCTCAATAATTTGTTTTATTATCAAAGAGGAAAGAGCAGAAATACATGGATTAAAACTTTACTTTAAGAAGTTAATACAGGAACAACAAAGCAAACCAAACAAAAACTGAATAAAAGTCAAATAGATAAAAGCAAAAATTATTTAATTAATGAAGATGAGTATAGTGTGAATGTATGAGTAGGCTCATTAAACCTACATGTAATAAAACACACCATGTTCTGGCAAACCTAACAATAAAAAAGGTAAGAGTAACTCAAATAAAACCAGAAATGAGAAAGGAAATGTAACAAGAGAGGTTTTTATTTTTTAAATGAAATATGAAGTCCTTGCTAGATGTAAAAATAAAAGGAAAGCAGAAAGGAAAAATTAATAGACTACATAAACATGAAAAGCTTCTACAATTGAAAAAAAAACTTGAAATCAAAAGCATATGTGGTTGGGGGTTTAGCTCAGCCACACAACTGCCTGCCTGGCACGCACAAGGTCACGAGTTCGAGCCTCAGTACCAAAAATAAATAAATAAATAAATAAATGCGAAAATCATGTGACTGCCTTGTAAAAATATTTTCAATATCTGTAACTGACAGGTCTTCTAAATTAATAAGACTCATATGAACACTCAATAGGAAAGAGGAAAAAGTGGCGCACACCTGGAATCCCAGCGTTCTGGGAGACCTTAGCCTGGGCAAGACCATGTCTCAAAGTAAAAAAAAAATAAAAGGATTGGAGATGTAGCTCAGTGTGAGGACCCTGGGTCCAATGAAGAAAAGAATGGAAATGGGAAAAGAATATGTTTATGAAACTCAAGTCAGGAAGCAAGAAATATAAGTGTGCAATACTTATACGGAAAAATATTCGAACTCAATAATAGTGAAAAAATTTTTTTAAAAACAAGGCAAATATTTGAAAGATAATAGGCATAACTCACAAAGATGCAGGAAAAACTGGCCTTTTTATACACTGGTCATAGTTCAATTTTTCTAGGAGAAAGTTTGAAAATAAGGACCAAAATCTTTGAAATGTCTATAACCTTTAACTTAACAGTTCTATTTCTAGTCTGATTATTTATAAAACTATGTAACTCAGCATTATTAATAAGAAAATATACAGGTAGCTTAAACTAGCAGTAAATTTCATAATTATATGATGATACATCTACATAATAAGACATTATATGGTGCTTAAAATTAATTTTTGAAAGCTAGTGACATACAGTTTTCTATGTTTTGTTAAGCAAAATACGGAGTTAACTAGTCAATAAAAAGTTTATGGACTGAATGTTAAAAGGAGCTTGATACATATTTGATATTATTTGTTTATTTTTGCAGTACTGGAGATTGAACCTACTTCATACAGAACTACATTACCAGTCTTTCTATTGATTTTATACTTCGAAACAGGGTTTCACTAACTCATAAAGTTGCCCAGGACGGGCTTTAACTTGCAATCTTCCTGCCTCTGCCTCCCAAAGTGCTGGTATTATATACTCTGGTTTCTCTTCAGATCATACAAATCTTCTGCCTTTTAAACCAAAGTACTGATGTGATAAGGATGTACCACCAGCTTATTTTTAATTTTTAAATTTACTTTTCATGTTTTTCAAATGTTCTAAATTACTGCATATTAAATATTAAGTAAAGCTCCCTGAGAAACCTCAATGAAATGGACAATTTCCTGAGAAAATTTAATTGTTCCAAATTGATTTAAAACATTTCAAAAATTGTCAAAATTATCTTTTAAAAAGTCTGTGGGGTTAGACTATAAATACTTTCACACTTCCAGGAGGCAAAACTAGTTTTTATGCTAAGAAGCTTTCAATGATAGAAAAGCAAACCAAAACAAAACAAAAACCAAGAACTACTGATTCATTTTTATAGCATAGCAAAGCATGGTAAAGATAACACATCAATGCAAACATTTTCTAAATGAAACAAAACCAGCAGAATACTAAATGCAACAAATCAAGTATGGCTCCTTCTCTGAAGAATTAGAGAATGGTTTACAATTGGTAACAGCAATTAAAACAAAGTGCTGCATCAGTAAATTGAAGAATAAAACCATACAATCATTTTAATAGACGTCAAAAGGGAATCGGATCAAGTTCAACACCCAGTGCTTAGTAATCTGTAAGGAGAGGTGTGCTTCCTTATTGTGTTAACATCTTCGTAGTTGTTAGAAACATGTGTTCTGGCAACACAGTGCATGGATATGAACTCTAACTTCTCTACTTACTCAGGAACAAACAGCATAATCAGAAGTATGCTGAAAGTTCTAGCCTCAATCAGAAGTGAGATGGCCAAAGATAATCTTTTACCAATAGTATGATGTCCTCTAGAATACCTAAGTTAAAATATGTGGTCATCTCAGGATGTAGTTGGAACCTAGGAAACAAGTCAGTTCACTTTGCATTGTCGATACATGTCTCCTGCTTGGATACTTAAAAAAAGAAACACTTTTGTTATCATAAATAAGTATTATGTGTTCAATTAAAATGAAGGTTGAAAGATTGGGGCAGCCAATGCAGGTTTTTCTAGGAAAATACATACACTTTGGAAAACTAAAATTAAAGAGGGAGAAATCATGGTTAAGAAGAAAATTTCAAATATATGGAATCCTTATGGGTGAAATGATACAATTTTGTGAAACTGACCTTAATAGAAAATTGTGTGAGGGCACTGAGGTGATTTATATAAAAATAATTGGTCATGTGTTGAAAAATTTTAAAGCTAGGAGATGTGTACATGTGTATTCATTATACTACTCTCTATAAAAATTAAAATGTATGAATAGGCCTTTTAAAAAGCTTACTACTATAAAAATTATAGTTTCAAATTAATAATTGCAAAAACAATCTGTCCTCTTGATTTAGTCACAGTATCATTTTTATTTCACATCATAAAAGTTAGTTGTTTGAATTAGAGTGTAATTTAAATTTGAAAAATAAAGAGTGGAAAACACCAAAACAATAAACTGAACACTTATTAGAACTTAGTCAAAAGCTGGGCATGGTGGCGCACACCTTTAATTCCAGCACTCGGGAGGCTGAGGTATGAGAAGGGTTGTGAGTTCGAGGCCGGCTTGGGATTCAATGAGAGTGCAAGGCCGGCCTGAGCTACATAGTGGGACCCTGCCTCAAAAAACTAGGACCAGGAGTTTGGCTCAATGGCTTAAGTGCCTGTCTGTCAGGCGCGAAGTTGTAAGTTCGATCCTCGGTGCTGAAAAAAAAAAAAAAAAAAAAAAAGAACTTAGTCAAACTCAGTAAAGTAGAAGAATTCAGAATAAGTGTGCAAAAATAAAAAAACTTCTTAAATAGCAGATGAAACCAATTAGAATATAATATTGACGCAATGACTTCAGACCCAAAATGAGAGTATACAACAAATATTTAAGAATTCTGTTTATAATAAATACTTAGAACTCACTATAAAAATATTCTATGAAGGCACATAAAATAATACATAAACAATATGAATAAAGTGATATGTTTTTGGGTGAGAAGATATTGAGTGAATATCGATTATTTTAATAACAGTTTATGTAGCACAAATTAAACAGAGATTCATTCAGCAGTACTGGAAAACATAACTGATACAATCACTCAAAAGATCTTTGAAAGAACAAATAGGCAAAGTTATTTAGAACATTATTTTAAGGTTGGGGGGAATCAAAAAGGACCAATTTAGATTTACTTGAACATGAATGAAAATGCATTCAGTAAAACAAATGGACATGTGTATTAGTTTTTTTGTTGCTGGGATAAAATACCTGATTCAGTTTAAAGGAGAAAATGAATTCGACTGACCCTTTTGGAGGATTCAGTCCATGGCTGACTGGCTCCAAGGCAGAAGTGGCATAATGGAAGGGTGTAGCAGAGGAAAGCTACTCACCTCATGGTATCTAGGAGGCAAAGAGAGAAGGGAAGAACAGAAGACAAGGTTACAGTTTGCAGGGTCACACCTCCAGTGATCCAACTCCAAACAGTCCTGTCCTCCTAACAACACATTTAGCCATTAACTCAACAGAGTGATGAGTATGCCACCTCCATGATCTAAGCACCTTCCTAAAGCCCCACTTCTAAATGCACAAGACTTTGGGAGGTGGTATTTTAGATCTCAACCATAACCATATATCTTGGTTGGCACACACTCGGTTCTTCTGCAGTAAAAACTCCAAGCTATGAGTGTCCTCTATGACTGTCTTGTGCCTGATGAATGTCCATTACTGCTTGAATGGGGGTCTGCTCCACTTCCTACTTCAACTCACAAAGTCGGTGGTGAAAGAGAACAAGTTCTGGGTAGTTAGCAACTGGAAAGTCAAAGCTGTAGCCCTGAAAAATCTACGTCAAATCTCTCCATACTTCTTGGACAAGATCTGGTCAGATGACCACAAACAACCTGAAGGCCAGGTAATGCAAGTTAAATACTTGTTACGACAAATAACTAACTATATTCTTGGAAGCTAGTAAGCTCAAAGTTTTGATGAATATCATTAATAACTATTAGAGATATAATGTAAAGGAGTAGCTAACACATAAGCAAGCCCTATTAAGTATAAGGATACTATATTCCATCCCACTCTGTTAGAGAGATAAATGAAAATTGGGTCATAAAAACGACTGAGAAAGCTGGTTAAATATTTGAAGTGAAAAAAATGATTTCTTACCTTAATCCATAATAAACTTATAATGCTAAGTATTTTTAAATTCTTTAAAAAGTGGATGAAGCTGTACCTTTATGCCTACCAATTGAAATAAACACATAATATTTGATTAAAATAAGGAATGACAGGGCTGGGGATTTAGCTCAGCAGCATAAATGCCTGCCTGGCAAGCATGAGGTCATGAGTTCGATCCCCAGTACCGAAAAAGAAAAAAATAATAATAATGACTTACATACAATTTAGAATGCAATGAATGGAAAAAAATAATCAAAATAAAAGGAAGGGCTTAATCAAACATATTAAAACTTCTTAATGGAAATACACACATATATACATGCATAAGAGTTAAACAGGAAAAATATTTATAACAAATATGTTGATGTTAATGAATACTACTGTATCTAAAGAGTTTATACAAAAGATTATGTTTCAAACTCTATCCAGAGATGTGAGTTTCTCAACAGTAGCACTATTGCCACTTGAATAACTCTGCCTGAAGCACACCCTGCCCATTCTACAATGTTTATCAGCATTCCTGCTTCTACCCACTAGATACACGGCCCCTGAAGCCTCTCAAAATAGCATTAGCCATGGCCAAATGTCTCCTGGCGGTCAAGCTGGCCTCTGGTTGAAACCAATGTAGATCCTTCTCTTTTGATGGAAGAAATTATTTTCTTTAGATTCAGAGATTTGCTGAAGGTTACTGCCTCAGTAGGGCTGAGACAGGCAACATTTCTGACCCCTCTTTGGGAACACATTCATGTCTGTGAGGTCTAAGAGGTAGATTCTGAGGAAGCACCAGGTGCACCTAACTCTACCCATTGTGCACATAGCACAGCTGCCTGGAGGACCAAGCAGTCCTCTGAAGAGTGTAAATCACCATTCAGGGCTGCCTGGGCACTTAGCATAATGGAGTGATTGACAGGTGGATATTTATACTCAGATGATGAAATGGGCAAATCAATCAGCTGGTGGCAGTGTAGAAAGAGGGCAATAGAAAGAATTAACAGGTTTCAGCACCACTGTGGCCACTCTCTACTGGTATCATGGAGGATTCTGGAAAGTTTTCTTATACATTGCTGCTTTGAGGTCTTTATAATAAAGCATCATTACAATTCCATGGTTTTCCCAGTTGTTACCTCCTGTGGTCACTGAGGCCTACGAAGGTAAAGAGAAGGGGCCAGTTGCTGCTGACCAAGGCAGGCTTGCTGACTTTTAGTCAAAAGGGTTAGTTTTTTGAATTAAACAAAAGAAAAAAATCACTCCCCATTTTTGTCAGAGCCAACATGATTTCTAACTTTCAGTTCATCATTTTGGGCTGAGAGGGATGTAACTCAATTAAAGACAGAAACATTAAATAATAGTAAAACCATCACACATCAAGGATTTATAGGAGTATTGATTAACACCATCAGTAAAGTATTTACCTTAATCAATAGGAAAAGGTGATTTAAATGTTTAGGTGTCTCCTGCACTTCTGTTGGCTAAGGCTTCCCTTAAAAGCATGCACTATGTGATACACTCCTCTTCTCAGCAAAGTTCATTACCAGGGCTCAAATTCTACCCTCTACACCACTCTTGGTGCCCCAAAGCACTGTTGCAAGAATTGCTATCATAGAGTGTCTTAGTTACTTTTGTCGTGGCTGGGACAAAATACCCAGTGCCCAAAGTTAAAGGAAGAAAGATTTGTTCTGTTTTGTTTTTTCGGTACCAGATATCAAACTCATGACCTCATGCTTGTTAGACAGGTGCTTATACCACTGAGCTAAATTCCCAGCCCAAGGAGAAAAGATTTGTTTAGCTTACAGTTTGTAGGGGTTTCAGTCCATACTTGGCTAGCTCCAAGGCAGGGCTGCATGGTAGAGGAAATGGCAGGAGAAACAGTTCATGGGAGGGCAGGAAGAAAGCAGCAAGAGGCAAGCCTGCCTTTCTCTTGTATTCCATCCATGCTACAAGTCTTTTGGCTGGTGCCACTGCCACCCAGGGTGTGACTTCTGTCTTCAGTAAATCTATTCAGTCACATCCAGAACTATGCTGTCTCCCAGTAACACACCCCCTAGATCCAGCCAACTTTGAAAAGCGTCACCGATGAGTGCTCGAGGCTTTGAGGGAACACCCCTAGATACAAGGCATAATGTTGGGTTTGGGATATGAGGTGTTTCTTAAGCATCGACACCTGCGACACTTGGCAAAAAACAGGATGGAGCAACAGAAACAAGTCAAACTTCCATGCAATTAGGTAGTGATATAGTCAATCTTGCAGGCAGGGCTGGGGTGAGGACTGGCCCTCCATGGCCAGCATCAGGCCAAGATGACTACACTTTTGTTACCCGCTACCTTAGGAAGGGCTTGACCTCAGACACGGTGGCTCTCTCTCTCTGCCACTAAAGCAGATCCTGAGTGTGCTGTCTGTTGACCACAATTCCCAAAGCTGGGAAGTGAGTCCTCTAGGCAAGGACAATCTCGGCCATGCATTTCCAAGTCCTGAGAGAGTAGCTATATGCCATCACATTTTAAGCCTAGATTGCTAAGGGTCATCCCAAAAAAGACAGTAAATCGGGGCCTTGGTAAATTAAGGTCAAGGTGATAAAACAGGATTTTGCTTTCTGAGACACTGTGACTCCTACTAAGGTCTGTGGTGGCAAGTGAATACTTTTCTCATCATTTTGGTATGCTTGGAAAGACACTTGGCCAGATGGGAGATAGGTCACCTAATTGTAAGCCCTAGGGACAATCTTCTTTCTGGGTAACACTTATCACTCCAGTAGCACTAAAAAATAAATTGAAAAACAAAAACAAGTCTCCATGACAAATACTAAAACATGTATGACATTAGAAAGACGTTTTCCAACTTTCTCAATCGCTAGAATTGTCTTATGGGAAAATCGTTAAAATCCAGATTCCAGGGCTCTTCCCCAGTCACTGACCTAGGAATCTCATTTGTTTCATCAAAATCCCAGATGATCATCTAAAGGCAAAGCTAGCATATGATATCCTAAGCCAGTGACAGTGAACCCTTTTAGAAATTTCAATGATACAAACAGCCCATTCTCGCATTTGTGCCATATGTTCACCACTGCTGCCTTCAACTAATGGTGCTACATCAGAGTCACCTGGGAAAGTGTGTAATATGGAAACTCCTGAGTCTTAGTCTGGAGGATTCTGATTCAAAACCTACACTTAAATATTCATAGTCATGATGATAGTCAGTGTAATAGGTCATTGGGTAACTTCAAAGTTCTTCTGCAAGAAACCAGATTTGTTTGGTTATCAGGAAAGGCAGAAGGCATGCCAAACCCTGACCTTGATTTTCCAAGGTCTCTATGTTTCTACTTACTCAATTACATCCTAGTCATTACCATGAAAAGTCCGTTTCTCACCACTGATCTCAGGAGAAGAAAGAGAAATACTACATGAAGCAGAACTTTCCATATTAAGAGTCCCAGCACAGCCAGAGCTGAACTCAGCTGACCTGCAGTGTTCCAGCCTAGATCTAATAAGAATTAACTACTGTGCTATGCCAGTAAGGTGGTGTGATGCATTTGTTATGCCACATTACTTTGGTGTCAATTAGTTAAAACAATTAGTATAAACAATAGCCAAGAGTTATTGAGCATATAGTTCTGTGTACATTGGTTGCCTGGTCTTACCATAACCATAAGACATGGAAGATACTATTGTTTCCAACTCACAGATAAAAAATGCCACACTATTCCAAAGTCTATACTGAGATTCAAGAGCCCAGGAGACTTGGTTCAGGGATGGAGTACTGAAGACAGGGCTGCAAAGGGAAGAAGAAATAAGAGAGTAAGCTGGGAAATCATTTATTATGCTATCAGTCTGCATGAAAAGAGGGAAAGAAATCATGTTCACCATGATTGTAATGATACTATGGTCTCAGAAAAAACACACTTACACTTACAACAAAAAAATGAAGAAATCCAAAGCATCTATGGTTGTGACAAATGGTGTTCTTACTGATTTCTTCATGTAAAGATCATGCAAATAGCATGCTGATAGAGATGCCCTTATGCCGACAGGAGCCCCTGAACTTGAAGTCAGAGCTTCCACTGACGATTTCTAGTTACTTGAAAATTATTGAGTTACACTGGCACTCAAGATATACACAGAGCAAGTGTTTCACTAAATTCCATGGGAGTTAAGTAAAGCAGATTTGCCTCTGGCATAACTTGCAGGATGTATTCACCAATAATCTCTGCTATCCACCTGGGTTTCAGAGTTTCTGAATGCTACACAGCCAGGTTCTAGGTCCCAGCAACAAGTTCCAGGGGTGTGACCCTGCTAGCTACCAGGAGGATACAAATTTGTCCAGCCCAGCATCCCAGAGCAACCCAACGAAGTATGTCAGGGGAACACATAGCTAGCCTCACAGACCACAAAGCACAAGGATCCAGCACCATGGCCTGGGGGTGTGCCCCCACCAGCCATGGAGATATTGGAAGATTGAAGCTCTACCCAGTACAATGTTCTAGTGCAATCCATCAGGAGGCTGCCTGCCCAGCCACACAGGTGCCAGGGGAAAATGACAAAACGAAAGAGCAAGATGCAGTCTCATTTGCCCAGCCCATTAAGTACAAACCCAAGAAGCACTGAAATGGAAGATACTGGGAATCACATGACTGAACTTTCTGAAATGATAGTAACTGAAGTAAAGAAACAACTTCATGAAGCTACAGAGGAACTCAAATCAGAAATAATCTCTCAGCTAAAAAATAAAATGACAATGATTATGAAAGAAATGCTGAGTGTATCTAAAGAAGATCAAGATAAAAAATAGAAGAACATAAGAAAATGATGGAAAATTTGAATGAACAAAATAAGACACAAATAGAATGCATTAAACAGATTCAAAGGGAAATTCAGGAAATGAAAAATTCCATTGAAAGTTGGCAAAACTGCTTGAATGAAGCTGAACATAGAATCTCAGACCTTGAAGATAGCATGGAAGCCTATGATCAAGAAAGAAAAAATCTCTTAAAAATAACAAGGAACCAGGAAACAACAATTCAACAGCTGCAAGATGATGCCAAGAGAAATAGCATGAGATCAATAGGCATCAATGAAAAAGCAGGGGTCAATACTAATCACCTGTGAAGACTATTTGCAGAAATAATTACAGAAAATTTTCCAGACATGGGGAGAGAATCTGATATACAGGTAAGTGAGGCATACAGGACCGCAATTAACCATAACCAAAATAAATCTTCACCCAGACATACAATAGTTAGGGTATCAGAAATACAGCACAAGAATAAAATACTAAAAGCTGTCAGACAAAAGAAACAGATCACCTATGAAGGAGAGCCTATCAGAATCATGGCAGACTTCTCGACACAAACCTTCAAGTCAAGAAAAGCCTGGAGTGAAGTATTTCAAATCCTGAAAGAAAACAACTTTCAACCCAAATAGATGTATCCTGCAAAACTATCTTTAAAAATTGATGGAGAAATAAGATACTTCTATGACAAAGGACAACTGAAGAAATTTATGGCCACCAAACCAACACTATGGAGAGTACTGAATGACACTCTAGACAGAAACAAAGATAACTACAATCTTAAAGAACAACAATAAAAAGAAACCACTAAGCAGGGTAAATAATTAAACAGAAAATGTAGAAAACCAACAATAGAAAGATATCATGGCAGGGATGAGTCAGTACCTGTCAGTTATATCAATCAGTGTAAATGGTCTCAACTCACCAATAAAAAGAAACAGACTGGCAGAGCAGGTTAAGAAACAAAATCCAACAATATGCTGTGTACAAGAAACACATTTCACTCAAAAGGAAACTCACAGACTAAAAATCAAAGGATGGAAAACAATACTCCATGCAACAGGAACCCAGAAAAAAGCAAGGGTAGCTATTATATTTGCAGACAATGTGAACTTCAAACCTAGAATGATCAAAAGAGAGAAATAAAGAAGGTCACTACATACTTGTTAGGGGAAAACTTCAAGAGGAAGAGATTACAATTATAAATATATATGCACCAAATATGGGAGCACCCAACTATGTAAGACAAATCTTAATAGACACGAAAAACCAAATGAACAATAATACAGTTATAATGGGGGAACTTAACACTCACTGTCACAAAGAGACAGATCAACCAAACAAAAAATCATCAAAGAAATAACAGAACTGAATCAAACTTGTGAACAAATGGACCTAGTAGATGTGTACCAAATATTCCACCCAACAACATCAGAATACACATTCTTCTCAGCTGCACATGGGTCATTCTCTAAAGTAAATCATATAATAGTCCACAGAACATGCTTAAGTAAATGCAAAGGAACTGAAATAATTCCATGCATATTGTCTGACCATAGTGCAATAAAATTGGAAATGAATGACAAAAAAACCTGCAAGAACCCCATAAACATATGGAAATTAAATAATACTCTCCTAAACAATCAATGGGTCACAGAAGAAGTTAAAAAAGAAATTAAACAATATCTACAATCAATGAAAATGAAAATAACAGAACATGTGGGACACAATGAAAGTAGTCTTCAGAGGCAAATTTATAGCACTAAACTCTCACATCAGAAAAATGGAAAGAACACACAAAAACAACCTAATGATGCACCTCAAACTTCTAGAAAAAGAAGAGCAAGTCAAATCCAAAGCCCAAAGAAGAGAGGAAATTATTAAGATCAGAGCAGAAGTTAATGCAACTGAAACTAAGAAAACAATACGAAGAATTAATGAATTGAAGAGTTGGTTCTTTGAAAGAATAAATAAAATTGATAAACCCCTGGCCAATCTTATCAAAGAGAGGAAAGAAAAAACTCAGATCCACACAATAAGAAATGAAAAGGGTGAAATCACTACAGACCCAGTGGAAATACAGAAGATCATCAACACCTATTTCAAAAACCTTTACTCACATAGATTGGATAACACAGAAGAGATGGACAGATTCCTAGAAACCTATGAATTACCAAAGCTGAATCAAGAAGATGTAAAGCTGCTGAATAACCCAATTTCAGCTAATGAAATTGAAAATGTAATTAGAACCTTACCAACAAAGAAAAGCCCAGGTCCTGATGGATTCACTGCTGAATTCTACAAGAAATTTAGGAAAAACTTGATGCCATCACTCCTCAAACTCTTCAATGAAATTGAAAGGGAAGCAAACCTCCCTAACTCATTCCTGGAAACAAGTATTACCCTAATACCAAAACCAGAGAAAGATCCAACCAAAAAAGAAAATTATAGGCCAATCTCTCTAATGAATATAGATGCAAAACTCCTCAATAAAATACTGGCAAAATAGAACACAGCAATTTAACAGGAAGATTACGCACCATGATCAAGTGGGATTCATCCCAGGAATGCATGGATGGTTCAATATATGCAAATCAATAAATGTAATACACCATATCAACAGGGCCAAAGACAAGAATCACATAATCATCTCAATAGATGCAGAAAAAACTTTTAACAAAATCCAACAGCCATTAATGATAAAAAACCCCACAGAAAATCAGAATAGATGGTCTCTGCCTCAACCTGATAAAAGCCATATATCATAAACCAATAGCCAACATCTTACTAAATGGACAAAAACTGAAAACTTTCAACCTAAAATCAGGAACAAGATAAGGATGTCCATTATCACTACTCCTATTCAATATAGTTCTGGAAATATTAACCAGAGCAATTAGACAAGAGAAAGAAATAAAGGGAATAGGGATAGGAAAGGAAGAAGTGAAATTATCATTATTTGCAGATGATATGATACTCTACATGGAAGACTCCCAAAAATCCATTGAAAGATTTCTAGATGTAATAACCAAATTCAGTAGTGTTGCTGGATACAAGGTCAACACTCAAATATCAATAGCATTCTTGTACACAAACAAAGTCACTGAGAGAGAAATAAGGCAAACCACACCCTTCACTATAGCATCCAAAAAAATGAAATACTTAGGAATCAATCTAACAAAGGAAGTAAAAGATCTATACAGTGAAAATTACATTACTTCAAAAAAGGAAATCAAAGAGGGTTTCAGAGAATGGAAAGATATTCCCTGTTCATGGATAGGAAGAACAAACCACAAAAATGGCCATTCTCCCAAAATTGTTATACAGATTTAATGCAATCCAAATCAAAATACCACTCGCATACCTCACAAAGCTAGAGAAATTATTCCTGAAATTCATCTGGAACCAGAGAAGACCTAGAATATCAAAGGCAATTCTGGGCAACAAAAGTAAGGCAGGAGGCATCACAATTCCCAACTTGAAACTATATTACAAAGCTACTGTGATAAAATCAGCATGGCACTAGAATCAAAACAGACCTGAAGATCAATGGACTAGATTAGAAGATACAGTCACAACTACGAACACACTCAGTCACCTCATTTTTGGCAAAGGAGCCAAACATGTACACTAGAAGAAAGATAGCCTCTTTAACAAATGGTGCTGGAAAAACTGGCTTTCCATATGCTGTAAACTAACAAGAGATCCGTGTCTACCACCATGCACTAAACTAAAGTTGAAATGGATCAAAGATCTGAATAGTAAAACAGAGACACTGAATTTGCTTTGGTCCTGTTCCTTTGTATCCCCTTGTTTGTAACTTTTGGAATAGTAATGTTTATCTTGTGCCATTGAATGTTGGAAGTGCTTAACTTTTCATTTGCATAGGACTTTCAGATAATAATTTGCCTTACATCTTGCAAGGGACTTGGGACTTGGACTTTTCAGCAGTACTAAAACTGTTGGGACTTGGGCAACTCTTGCAGAAGGACTAAATGTCTTTTGCATAAAGGAATGTACATGAGTCTTTAGGGAAGCTGGGGCAAAATGTTATAGTTCTAATGTAATATAATGTTGATAAATTTAATACTGGTTCATAAGGACTGTTAAACCTGCGTTATAATGTTCAAGTTGTGAAATGTTAAGAATAAGGATGACTTTGTATATAGGGACCTGTTTAAAGAAATGTGTCTGGCTGCCAGTTGTCAAGAGGTGGATTGCTATGGTTGATACATTGTGTCAATTTGAGAAGTTTAGGAATTTAACTAAGGGACTCAGCAGGGGCCAGAGTGGTCATTTTGTAAACATCCTGAGCCTGTGCAAAATGAAGGCATCCATATTTTGTGATTGCTACACCCACCCTGGAGGAGGGGCGGATAACCTGCTTACACTATAAGGAAGGAGAAGAGGCCTGCTTTCCTCTTTTGCTCTTATTGTTTTGCTGCCTTCTGCTACCTTGAACTGTTGCCCTTGTGCCACACTACCCTGCCTTGGAGCCAGCTGATTGTGGACTGAAACCTTCACAAACCATGAGACAAATAAACCTTTCCTCCCTTACTTTTGGACATTGGGTATTTTGTCTCGGCAACCAGAGAAAAGTAACCTTCCAAATGTCCCACCTCTGAACACATTAGCCTTTTAGGGGATAGTTCTGATCCTTACCATAATACTAAGTAATGGGGGATATGTCCCCAGAAGAAAATGTGTTTGACAATGAGTTCCCACCAGAACACATTGTTAAGAAAGCCCAGGCCTTGTATGTTGAGTCACATTCTCTAGGTTTCCTGGCTGGCCCTGTGATCTCTGTCCCCTGCATTCACTGCCACCATTGTGAAACCATCCTTATGAGGTCCTCAGCCTAGCTGAGCAGAAGCTGGCACCATACTCTTGGACCTCCAGAACTGCAAACGAAATAAACTTTATTTTTTTAAACAAAGCATCCAACCTCAGATATTTTGTTACAGTGACAAAAAAATGACTAATATAGGTGCCTCCACATCATGTGAATTAATTCCTAATATTTGTTTTGTTTCTGGTTAAGTCTTGTAAACCAAGAAATCCCTGCAGAAGTCAGAAGAGAACATACAGAAATGAGACCACAGTGTGCAATGTGCTGATATCCACAGATAAACACCCCCGGATGTTCTTCACTGCCTGTCATGCTCGAACTGGGGAGAAAAAACTGTACTGATGTACATAAGCAGGGCTTTGTATCATAGCCCTTGAGGGAAAAGAAATATTTAAATGCTTTATGAACTTTCTCTTCTCTCTCATCATTTAAACAACAGTAAATGTAACATATCAATTTACATTATGATCCTTTTATTACATTATAATCAGGTGCCAAGTGGTTAAAGATTTATGAAGAGATAGTATCACAAAAGCAATAATGAGGATTAATGGGCAGTGGGTGGAAATGCTTGAGGGTGGGAGGAGCTCAGGAGACGTGACCCATAGCAAAACATGTCACAGAGGTCACTTAGGTGGAAGCCCTTCAATGAGCATAGCTTGGATTGAGTTTAGGGAACATCAGGCAGTGGGTTGAACCCTATCTCTGGCACATGGCCCTATCTGTTGGGCCCGTGATCTTAGAGAAATCACCTGACAACTCTAAGTTTCAGTTTCTACATCTCTGAAGTGGGCACTCTATAAATGCCTATGCAATGCACTTCATGGTCCCATGGCAAAGATTTTATGACATCCTGAAAGTGAGACATCCAGTGTACTGTTTGCTTTGTTATCAGTGTTTTTAATACTGTTATAGTTACTACTATACAGAACAATACTTGAAACTTGTACAATCATCAAACATTTTCTCAAGAATCCCTGCTTTCACTGAGAAGGAATCCAATGTTCCATTCATAACTGTGGTTTGTGGAAAACCATGCTGAAGCCTGTACAAACCCTCAGAAATGTGAGTGAGTCACACTGTCACATGAGTTGAACCATGGGGCCCTGCTGAGGACATGAAATTCAGTCCCATTTACTTATATCCATGTGTGAATTACATTAACCACAGTCAACTTGGTTTCATCTGTGAAATGGGAATAAAGCCACCTGCCCCCTGGTGGCAACAAGGATCAAATATGATAAGGTAAGGGACATTGAAATCAGTTTTTCAAATGCAAAACATATTTCTTTATGACATTTTTGTGATTAAATGTTGGGGGGAGGCTAAGGGGACAAAAAAAAAGAATTAAACTGTATTATGTCCATGTACCAACTCCCCATGATGAATGTAATCGTTTTGTACTGCAAATGTGTACTAATAAAAAAAGCTACACATGCACATGCTTATGCGCACACACAGACACCATAGGTAGGTAGATAGATAGATATATAGATAGATAGATAGATAGGTGCTATAGAAATCCTGCAAAGACAATGACCTCTGGAATCAGATTTCTTGGGTGTGAATCCTGTCTTTAACACCTGAATATCCTGGACCCAGCAACTTGACCTCTCTCTGCTCAATTTCCTCATTTGTAAAATGCGAATAAATACTAACACCAACCTCATATGTCTGCCCTGAAGCTTCGCTGAGGCAGTGTAAGCTAAGTGGCAGTACAGATACTGTCATCTCAGGGTCCCAGTGATCATAAGCTATAATTTGGGCTTTGATTAAAGCCTTGGTGACCACAGAAATGCATCTCGAGAGGGTGATCTTGGACTTTTTTGGGAAGTATGGTTTGTATATTGAGCACAAGCAGATGTCAACCCCAGGCCACTGGGTCCTCTATTTAAGCAAACCTAGGCCAAGGATTATGGACAACCCTTCCCTCCAAGAAGAATTCGCATACACACACACATACACACACCATAACACATAAGGATTTTCTCTCCTTTGGCATGTGGCATCAGGTAAGTGAGGTAAGTCAGAAAAGTTGAGAATCAGGAATCAGGAATACCAACTAAAGATCACCAGAGTAACCAAATCTTACCTTATAATTACATTACAAGTCAGTTGGAAAGTAATTCCTCCATTTTTTTCACACCATTTCAAGTACCTAAAAAGGGGTGTCTGGAGAGATCTGAAGCGATGGTTCTCAAAGCATGGGCTCCTGACCTGTGGCACATTCTCAGACCCCACCTAGACCTATGGAATCGGAAATTGGGCAAGGATGGTTTCTAGCTATGTGTGTCTTGCTAGCCCTCTAGGTGGTACTTATTTGAGAATCACTGCCCTAATGCAAAGGAAAGGGTGTACTGACAAGCGTTCCCATTGTCACCCTTGAATCTCAGGTCCTCATACCCTATCTCACCCATTCTCTTTTTCCTCCTTTTGTCACACTTACAAATTTTCTTCCTCTTCTTCGAACTTGACCCCAAGCCAGTTTAGAGTATTAGTTTGGGTTAAAGTGAATTTGTCAAGACTTGTAGCTCCCCAGTCTCCAAAATTGTTTCTGCTATTTTTTTTTTTTACCAAGCCTGAGTTTTTATGATGCTGTTTTGCCTTGGTTCCCAAGTCAAATAAATTAAAGCACTAATTCTGATTATTTATCCCGTAAATGCTTCATATGGGTTCTTTTCTACTCCTCGTAACAATGTGCTTGACAATTATTTGGACATCACCCAAGTGGAGATGATACCTATATGGTGTCATTATCTTTCCCTTCTGGCAGATACGGACACTGAGGCAGAATAGAAAATGTAGAATCTGGAGCTTCAGAACTATTTAGCAACACAGCTGAGGCTTAAACTTGCGCAGTCTGAGTTCAGAGTCTGCCCTCTTACTCGCCATGCTGAGTGGTCTCTGGAATTTGGGATGCTCAGCCTTCTTACTAATGAATTATAAGAGCAGTGGGTTCGCACTATGAAAACATGGAAAGAAGTCCTGATGCTGCTACTAATCAGACACGGGTCCTGGGCAGAAGTTTCTAGCTCTTAACACTCAGCTTGCCCATCTCTAAACTCTGGATACTAATTTCTGTCCAGTTGTCCTCCCAAGGTTGCTAAAAGAACATCAGACAAAACAATGCATTTAAGGGTATCTCGCAAGCTGAAAGATGCCAAGTGAATGTAAGGGGCTGTTGCTCCCATGGGATGCTCAAGACTGAGGCTGGCTGCTCATCTGGATAAGGTGACCTTAAACGCTTCCACAGAGCTAAGAAGCAACCAGCACTGATTGCCTGCTGTAAAGTCACACCTACCAGCAGCCCCACTGCATCTGCTCAGGTCCCACCCAGCTCCTCAACTGGATGTTTATTCAGTTAGCTAATTTTCCCTGGGTGATTCTGAGGGTCAAGGGTTATACTTTTCACTTGCAACAGTATGGACTTCAGGCATAGTGTGATTCAGGCTCAGTATCAGCTGAATCCAGCTCTTGATTCTGTTCCCCTTGGGTTGGCTCCATCCTCAGGCATCTAGCAGTTCAGTTCATATATCCCTAACCCCAGTTCAGAAGAAGAAAAACTAGTTCTCTGGTAACTCTAACAAGACACCTGCACGGCATCAGCTTGGTTCTGATTGGTCCAACTTGGGTCATGAGCCCATTTCCTCAACCAATCAGAAGGGTAAAAAGATCTGATTGGCTTAAGTTCAAT
>RJWM01010547.1:0-63152 GCA_004363535.1 Dasyprocta punctata | reverse complement strand
TAAATACATTAAAAATTTAACTTGAATTGGATGTGGTATCCCAACACTTGGGAGTTCAAGGCAGAAAGATTTGAGCGTTTGGGGCCATCCTGGGCTACATAGTGAGACCCTGTCTCAAAAAAAAAAAAACTTTCCCATTTTCTCTCCCCCGCCACCATCTCTCTCTCTCCCTCCCTCCCTCCCTCTCTCTCTCTCTCTCTCTCCCCCCTCTCACTCTCTCCCCCCACCCTTCCTCCCTCTCTCTCCCTCTCTGTCTTTCTCACTACTCAATTTAGGCTAAGGATATAGCTCAGAGATAGAGCACTTTACCTAGCATGAGTGGTGCTCTTGGTTTGATTTCCAGCACTGCAAAAACTAAACAAAAATTTATGACGGCAGATAATTTTAATTTTATAAGAATTTTATAGTTTTGAATTGATGGGTTTTTTTAATTAAACTTTTATGATGAATATAAAACCTCTTCTAAATACTGTTTCTACTCTTTGTCTTTAGGTCCTGGCCTGGCGATCAGAGTAATATGTGCTGAAGAACCTTATATTTGTAAGGACTTTCCTGAAACCAATAATATTTTGAAAATAGTGGCTGATTTTTCTGCAAGTGTTAAGAAGGTAATACTTTGACACATCTGATTGGTACAGGAATTGAATGTATTTTTATTGTATTCTTGTATTTACAGTGAATTTGTTAGGACTGAATTATTTGAAAATTCAGGGTAATACAAGATTTGAAGTGATGATGAGACAGTATACTGCAGAGTTTCTAAAATACAGACTTTTATTTCTAGCCAAATAAAACTAGACATCTTGAATCCTTAAGAATACTAGATCAAGTATTTTAAAACATCCTTTCATGTTTTGCAAGAAAATAAGGGAAATACTTCAACATACCAAGAAAGCAATCTTGTTCTCTGAGGCAGCTGCTAATCCCTTGTGGTCTGTGGCTGTGTTTTGTTTTGAGGCAGGGTCTCACTGTGTAGATAAAGCTGGGCTCAAACTCATTACGTAACCTAGTCTTGTATCAAACTCACTGTCCTCCTGCCTCAGTCTTCAGTGTACTGGGATTATGGCCATGTGCCATCACATTTGGCGTTAAAGGGCTTTTTGGTTCTAATTCTGTTTATGTGTAGGTGTGTAAACCTTGTATCCATGAAGAGCTGGGAACTGTGTCAGAGATTTGCACACTGAGTAACACTTTAGCTCCAAATTGAGGATGAACAGCCTTCCAGTCTTGCAGATTTGGAGTGTCAGTTTATAACCTGTGTGGTCTGAAAACTTCAAGCTAAGAATTTTAAAGTGAACCTGGGTTGGTAGTCCTTTGAGAAGTAAGGCAAGAAGCATATATTCCTTTAGGACTAATTTTCAACTTGTCCCTAAAGAGTTCCTTCTATAAATAGAGTTCCAACAAATACCAGCTTATATTTAAAAAGTAGCAAAACACAAAGAGAGGTAAGGCACCATGAATGAGAGTGTAAATAATTAACAGAAAAAGATACTCAAAGATTTTGGATACTGAAATCAGCAACTGATATATAAAATGAATAGAAATAAAAGGAGTTTATAAATAAGAAATAATTTAAATAACTACCAAAAATGAGTGGGTTAATTTGGGAAAAAAAGCAAGTTCTTGAAATGAAAATTGTAACTGAAATTAACAACAAATGGAGAATTCATGAATTCAAAGATGAATGTTAACATTAATCAGGATAAATCATCAAAAAGAAAGTACGGGTAGAAGAAGTTATGGTACAGTGGGAAAATTAGTTTTAACAAGTATCCAGAAGGAGATAGTGGACAAAAATAATTTTTCCAAACTGATGAAAAATGATGATGTCTCAGATTCAGCAAACATATCACCTCTCAAGGAGGACAAAGGGAAAAATTTGACACCTAATAGGCATATCTTAGTGAATTTACTAGAGACAAAGAAACTGCAGAGAGAGAGGAAAAAAAAAAAAAAGAAAGAAAAAAAAGAAACTCCAGAGAAAAGATCAAATATCTACAAATAAAACACTTATTCAGAAAGCAACAGAAAGTGAAGACTTAGTACCTAGAGAAATAATTCCTTGTAGTACCAGTTGTCTTTAGTACTAGAGCAAAATAAAGTTGTTTTTAGATTAACAGAATTTATCACCAATAGTCTCTTTCTTAAGAAACAAAAAGTAATGCTTTTCAACCCTGGCTTTATATTAAAATCATGTAAGGGAACTTTTTAAAGTATACTATTCTTGACCCATCTCGCTAGGATTTTTTATTTAATTAGTTTAGGATGGGACCTATAAGCCCAAAGCCCTAAGTAATTGGACTTTTCAGCTGTGGTTGAGAAACCATTGTTCTAAAGAACTGACTCCAGTAGAAATGTCTTAGATATGAAGGATTGGTAAGCAAAGAAAATAGAAACAGGAAAATTGAAATAAGCATGAACCATAGAGACAGCAAAAATAATGATCTCTATCTTTTGGTGTTTATATGACAGTATATGAAGCATTCAAAAATGCTTCAGTTAGCTGGACTTGGTGGCACATGCCTGTAATTGCAGCACTTGGGAGGCTGTGGCAGGAGGATTGCTGCGAGTTCAAAGCCAGCCTGGGCTACATTGTGAATTCAAAGCTTGCGTAGACTGTATAGTGATACCCTTTCTCAAAAACAAAAAATGCTTCAGTTGTTTGCCAGAAGGAGAGAGCATATTTACTTTAAGTATCCATGTTAACATTTAGGGGGGACTGCTAAACTTTAAAATCTCAATAAAGGAGAAATAAATGAGCTTGGGTGAAATCACCAGCGAAAGATGACCAAAAAAAAAAAAAAAAAAGGAAAAACAGAAGAGACAGAAACTACAGAGTAGACTGGTGCCTCGGTTTACAAACTCAGTTTTTTCCACGATTCTGGTTACAGACCCAAGTGGACAAGAACTGTATTGAATTTGCCTATAAGGTCAGCATTGAACCTAAGCGTTGAATTTGAGTTCTTCTCCAACTCAGTTTGTGTCCAGAGTTGGGGAAAGAGTCATGTTCATGAATTGAGGTACCACTGTAGATAGTAGGATGAAATTCAGCCATAATAACGGCCTGTAATTAATGATCACAATTGACACCTCTGGTTAAGACAGATTGTCAAACTAGATTGAAAACTAAAATATGATAGTATGGAACAGTAAATCTAAGAAGTGTATACATTTACAAGAGATATTACTCATTTCTAGGAATGAAAGGAGTGAAAGTAAAAGAATGGGAAAGTACATGGCAGGCAAATAAGTGAAAGAAGTGGGCAGAGCCGTATTAATTACAGACAGTTTGACTTTATGAGAAAAAATATTTAGAGATAAAGAAAATGTTTGATAATAATACCGTAGCACTCCTTATTGATAGGGAACTAAAACCTTACGTATGCAAATCTAACATGGATTTCCTGAGTTTTAACTTTTTAGCTGTAGCTCTCAGGAATGAATTTCTGGCAGTGTACGGCACATACAGTCAACGAAGCACCATGTATGAGCTACCATTAAAATGCAGTAAGTGCCGGGTATTATGGTGCACATATATAATCCCAGCATGTGGGAGGCTGAGGCAGGAGGATTGCTGTGAATCAAGGTCATCCTGGGGTACATAGCAAGACTCTGGCTCAAAAAAAAAAGAAAAAAAAAAATCCAGTAAGTGCAGTAGTAGGTGCCACAAGAGTGAATACCTTATTTCTAGGAGCCTGAAAAACTGTCTTTTTGGTTTTCTTAGCCTCATACACTATTACAAAGAGTCAAAGCCTGTACCACAGAAGAGGATCAGGAGAAGCTGATGCAGATTACGAGTCTGCATTCGCTGAATGCCTTCTTGCTGCCAATCAAAACTGTAGGCGTGCAGGTGAGTTGCATGAGTTCACTGATTATGATATAACATTTCTGACATTTGCTCTTTCGCTAATCTTGAACTAGGCATTAGAGGAAAAGGAAATCAAAGTTCACACACCAAGTTTAGAAAAATGAAAAGGCAATTCAATAGAATGTTTATGGAGTGAACAGGATAGGAACTGAACAACAGGCAGAGATTTTGGAACATCTTGTCAGCTCTAATCAAAGGTGAAAATGAAAAGAAGCATTTGGTCCAGAGGTGTAAGTTGTCTCTTTCATGAGGGGCAGATACCAGCAGGTGGTCATGTCTTTGATTATGCTCGTAGGTGTGAAATACACTGAGGTTTTGAAAGTCAAACAGCAACAAAGCCCCCAGAGGAACATGTTCCACCCTTTATGTCTTGCTTTCCAGTGTGTGGATACCCAATACCGTTGCTCTCTGCCTCTTCATTGTGGCATCGCTGTCTTTCTCAGAGCTGGGATGATGTACAACTGATGTTTTGGTTTTTTTTTTTTTTTATTCTGTCTTTTTATTTGTAAAAGCATGTGAGTTCTCAATTTTGAAATCCTAGTCATAAAATAACTACATCAGATTCTCATTTTTGTGATTCTCAAATGAGTTTCGGGGGGGCGGTAAGAAAGCAGAAGGTTTCTCTGTTGGAGTTTGTAGTTAAATGAGAACTAGGAAAGATGTTAGTAATCCAACTCAAAAAATGTATGAGTGCCAGTTACTGGATTAACGTGTTTATAATGTCCCCTTCTAGTACAATCATGCATGGAAAAAAATTTATTAGAGATTATTCATCTGAAACATGAGCATATTCTCTTTAAAATTCTTTGTTGCTTTGAATTCGTGTAATTCTGTATGTAACAGAATAACAATTCACTGTTACTTTTAAATTAAGCTGAAGTATTGGAATTCTTGGAAACAGCTGATCCAGCTAGTTTGCTACAGAATACTTGCCCTGTCTTTTTTTCATTTTAAAGACTGCATGTGTAAACTGCTTATAACATTGTTTTAAAATTACTGAAACAAACTTCCTTGGAACCGTAGGAATAATTTTTGTTTCTTTCAGTGATTTATAGGCCATCTCATCAATTTGTATAGATTTATTTTGAGATTTGCTAGGGTATTTACAGGCATAGGTTACCCCACCATATAAAAATAGAAGTGTAGACAAGTTACTTAATTCTTAAAAGCTTTCCCAGTATTTGTGCAAGTCCTTGGGTTTGATTGTTAAAAAAAAGTGGAAAGTTTTCCCAGTGCATATGTTATGGAGAACACCTCTGTATACTGATTCCTGCTAGACAGAGTTGAGTGGAACTAGTTCTTATCTCCTTTTTAAAGAAGTACTATGTTACAGATAATAGGTTTCTAGATATTATTTTGAAATAATAGTTTATTTGGTGAGTGATTTTGTCTTCAAAAAATAAAGCTTATTCAGGCTCTACTAGTCTTAAGCAAAGTAAGTTTCCTTGTTCTAACCTCTGAGCTCTTTGATGCAGAGACTTTTGTAAGCCCGTAAAAATCATATGTCATTGCTAGTATTGTACAAGGCTTATTTCCTAAATACCAAAAATAAACCATATTTGTAAAAATTCAAAATACATTTTAAGAAAATCTTTATTTTTACTCTCAAGTTTTGTGTCTTTTCAGAAACATTTATTTTAAAAAGAAAGTAAGAAGGAATTATAGGTACACGTTAACTTTTTCTTGTAGCTGAACTTCATAAGTTTGTATTTATAAGTGGATTACTCTTAACCGCTGCATCATATTTCACACATCCTTTGTGAAACTATTATTTTGCCAATGAACATTTAAACTTTGCAGTTTTTCATTATTATAGGCATTTCAGTAGTTACATTTGAATTTCTCTAGGATTATTTCCTAAAGAGAACATACACATTTTATACATTTATCAATACTATCAAATTACAGTCAAATAATTTGAATTCTCATTTTCAGTTCTTGGTGTTATGGGTATGTAGTAGTTTTTTTTTGTTTGTTTGTTTTTTAAGACAGGGCCTCACTGTATTGGGTAGGCTGGGTTTCAGCTCTTGGGCTCAGGCGTTCCTTCTACCTCCACTTCCCAAGTAGCTGGGTCTGAAGGTAAAGACACAAGCCACCAAACCCAGCTAAATTGATAGTTTTTTTTACATTGCTTTTTAATTTGGTAATTGTTTAAAAAAACAAATTACTTAGATTAAAATGGACAAGGGAAAAGTAATCAGATATTAGCTTAACTCACTGTTTTTAAGAATTTTTTTAATTTTTAAAACTTGACACATTAAAATTATTTCTATGGATAACGTGTAGCTTGATGTATATATTATATATGTTATAATCACAGGTAAAAGTGTTATCTCAAATATTTATCATTTCTGTGTTTTAAAACTTTCAAACTCTAGTGTTTGGAATTGTATAGTGTTTTACTCTTACCCGTAATCACCTGACTGCAATACAATGCCAAAATTTATTTTCTTATTTAACTATAAGGTGGTGTATCCATTCCCTAACCATTCCCTAACGACCAGCCCCGACTCCAGCTTCTGGGTGACGAGTATTCTATTCTTAACTTCAATTAAGTCAACTCTCTTAGGTTCCACATGAGTGATATCATACAGTATCTCTCTTTCTGTGCCTGGCTTATTTCACTTAACATAATGACTTTTACTTCCATCCATGTAGTTACAGATGACAGAATTTGATCCTTTTTTATATGACTGAGTAGTATTTCATTGTGTATGTGTACCACATTTTCTTTATCCATTCATCAGTTGATGGTTACCTAGGTTGTTTTCATTTTTCTTGTTTTGATGGTCTCGCTATGTAGTTCAGACTGGCCTTGAATTTACTATACAGTGCAGCCTGGCCTTGAACTCAAGGTGATCCTCCTGCCTCGGCCTCCTGAGTTCTGGGATTGTAAGTGTCCCAGCCTGGCTTATTCACTTACACTATCACACCTAGCTTATTCACTTATTTTTAAGTTAACTTTTTTAGCTTCTTACTAAACAAATTGATAAATAAAAGTTTACAGATTGTTTTGTCACCCATCTAAGAAACCTTTACCCAATAAATGTGGATAGATCTTTATCTGACAAATTTAATATGCTAACTTCATGATTGTGCAGGTATTTGGAATGAAATCCTAGTAGACATCTGGTATGTCAAATTAGTTATTGAAATTGCTGTACCATGATGCTTTGTCTAAACTGATTCTGTGAGATTTTAATTTGGAATTTACTTAAGTCATTAGATGAACCATCATTCTTTGATAGTCAAAGCCACAGTCTCAGTGCCTTATTTATCCCCTGCCACTCACTGCCTTACTAAAAGAAATGTCACTGGACAGGGTCCAGGGAGATCCTCTAAGCAGACCTGGAGCCTTGGCTCACTGCCTCCTGCACAGGTTATAGGTTCACCGACTTCCATCACAGAAAAAGGATTTTCAGGATGCAGCACTAAGAGGCATATAGGGATTTATTAGGTGGAATTTTAAAAGCATATATTCAAAGAAGTAGAGTGTGGGCCATTGAGAGAGGCATCTGCTTGTATCATTAGAGAAGCATCTATAGTATACTTTTATTCAAACAATATGTTCAGATTAAAAAGGCAAAAAAAGTAAGTGACACATTTATATTTTTTCAACCCATCTTTTGACTCTCATGAAACTATAAAAATTATTGCTTATGTTTCTGATTTCAGGGTGATTGTCGTTCCTACAGTTATGTATGTGGAATCTCCAGCAAAGATGAACCTGATTGGGAATCTCTTATTTTCCTTGCTAGACTTATACCGCGAATGTGTCACAACATTAACAGGTATGTTCTGCGGGAGCAGGGTGGAAGGAACACAGGTGGGGAGTAATGGAAAGGTGAATTTTTAAAAAGATCTTTGTTTTAATAAAAGATCCAGGGCCTAAGTGTAGAGGTAAGTTATAGTTAGGATGAATGGCTCTGTTCAGATATGTACTTTGGCTGTTGTTTGGCAGACATTCACTATTACCTTATGTTTTGATCTTTCATCACAGTGTAATCTTCTGTTTATTTAAAAAAATACTGAATGTAGAAATAGGATTTTTATTTTACTATAAAATATTAAAGGTAACTTCAAAGCATGCTTCCAGATGAGCAGTTTATGCTATTGATTTTATGGCAACTTGCTTTATTCTTGAAGGACTGAAATAATTTCATGCAGGTTATAGAATAATGAGTAGAGATTGGTTAAGAGTAATCCAAGGAGCTGGGCATGGTGACACATACCTGTAATCCCAGCACTTAGGAGACTGAGGTAGGAGGATCTGCGAGTTCAAGGCCAGCCTGGGGTACCTCTGCATTCAAAGCCAACCTGACCTACGTAGTGAGACCCTGTCTCAAAAAGAATTATCCAAGGAAAGTCAGAAAATATATCATTAAAATAACTATTTAAAAATATAATTTATATTTTCAGTTTTAATTTTTTTAAATTGTACATTAATTTCTTAGGTATATCAACAGGTGATATATAATCTAATTTCTAGTAAGTCAGTTGCATGATCTCAATTATAGTTTAAAAATCTCACTTATTATCAGATTGCTAGTTACTTCAGTTATTCACTCTCTTGAATTTTCTCCATGAGTATTAGATAGCAATCAGTAATAAGTTACTCTTCTTCATTTTACTCATCTATCATAGAAATTGAAACTGTACATTAGTGTGACCCTAGCAGAGTCTTTATAGTTAACTGCTAAAAAGTTAGAGGGAAGCCAAGTTTTTACAGGTGGAAACAGGCCTACTAAAAAGTATACTCAGATCTTTACCAAAGGGGCAGGGAACCAAGAGATGGGAACCAAGGGAAGGGAGAGAATTGAGAGTAAAGGCTGGGGGCTGGGTTGTGAAGTGTTGCATACATGTACCAATTCCCTATGAAGGAACTTGATCGTTTTGTACTGCATTAGATATATGTGAACGAAGGTGTCCAAGAGATGCAGGGAAGGGAGGGAAAGGGCAGTAAAAAAAATGTCAGCACATGTACCATCTCACCATGAATGTAATCATTGTGTACTATAAACGTGTACCAGTAAAAAAATAAAAAGTGTACTTAGATGAACCAGAGACCCAAATACAGTAGCACTTTTAATATACTGAAGAAAAGAATTGTTAGTGCAAATAACAGTTGATTTATAATTGCCTAGTTCGAAAGGAGATAGGTGTTAGAATTTTTCTTGACTAGAATAATAGTTCATATTTCATCTTCCTTTCTCTGAACTTATTTCCACTGTTTTTAATATATTATTAGTGTTTTTAAAATTTTAAATCATTCTCAGTTTTTACTCTTTAATTTTCTTCCTCCAGAGGACATTCACCCTTGTTTAAATCTTTTTCTGTGCTGTTTTCTTTCTACCCTTCCTTGCCTCTCCTTTCAACTCAGCCATTCATCCTTTCTCAAAAAAGAATAAAAATAAAAAGCCTAACTGTCGGCAAACTAAAACCAGACTTTGGTTTTTCAGTTTTTTGAGACAGTCTCACTATGTAGCCTAGGCTGGCCTGGAACTCGCAGTGATTCCTCGCCTCGCGAGTGCTGGGATTACAGGTGTGTGCCATTATGCCCAGCAAAGATATACTTTTAAGTAAGAATTTAGCAAGCTCTTAAAAGAATTTTTGTAGACTGTAGATTCTATGTCTTTTTTGAGAATTGAAGTTTTAAAATATTTTTCATTTTTGCCCATTTCCCCTCCTCCCCAGTTTGAATGAGGGAATCTTTTGTACAGGTAGGGGTAGTTCTGATTTTGCTGTTCTGTAGTATGGATAACATGTTCATGTACACGTCAGCAGTCATTCTTGAAAGAAGTGAGAAGGTGAAAAGAGCAGATTTGTGGCATTCTCAGCTAATCACTTTCTCTAAGGGTCGTTTATGAACTCTAGGAACTGTATTTATAAGAAGTGTAACTTATTTTCTAATGCTGTTTTTACTTTCGTACGTTATTCCAAGTACATACTGAGCAAAAACATTATTAAACTTTGCTATAGTAGTCACCAGGAGAACTTGTTTTCTTTGCTAAAGACAGACAGGGCTACCTGGCCTACTGGCACATACTTATAATCCCAGCACTCTGGGAGGTTGAGGCAGCATTATCTGAAAATCAAGCCTAGGCTGGGCAATTTAACAACTCAGTGCAATCTCGCCTTAGAATAAAAAAAGGGCTGGGGATGGAGCTCATTGTGAAGGCCCTGGTTTCAATTCCTATTATTGAGGAGGTTAAAAAAACGGGACAAAAGAATAAAGGACAGTTGTCTGTAGGCTGTAGTTGGAGTAGAGAGAGCTATGTGGCACTTGGGTCTCTACCTTTAACTTTCTTTTGTTTTCTGGATAACGGTTGCAAAACATCCCGCAAACCATAGCAAGGTATAACTCAAGTTCTTATAATTGTCTGATTTTGGTTTCTTCAGGTTATGTTCCAAACGCTTTTGTTAACTCTTGCAGTGTATCTTCATGTCTTTTAAAAAAACATTTATTTAACGCATTAGTGAGATGTACCAACTGGAAGAAAGCAGAATACTAAGTCTTATTTCAGTGCTCTTTTTTTTGGAGGGGGGCCGTGTTTTGAGACAGGCTGTCACTATGTAGTTCAGGTTGGTCCTGAACTCTGTAACCCTGACTGGCCAGGAACTCACCCTGATCCTTTTGCTCACTCAACCTAAGTGTCGGGATGACAGGTGTGTGCCACCATACTTAGCATTCCAATGACATTTTAAATGAAGTGCAAATGAGATTCTCTCTAGGATCACTGTTTCTTAAAGTGGGAAAGAAAAGATTGGCCAACTAGGTTTTAGAAATTTGTTTTAACTTCACTTTGAGATTTCTAGTGCATGTGAACCTGTTACAGTTTCTGAAGTCTTGTCATAAACCTATTTATTTGTTGAACTGTGTCTATTACTTTGGGGCTACTCATAACAAATTATTACAGATTGAGAGGCTCAAAGCCACAGAAATTCTTCTCTTACATATAAGTTCTATAGCGCAGAAGTTTAAAACCAAGATGTTGTTTTGTTGGCAGGGCCATGTCCTCTCCGAACACTCTAGGGAAGGACCCTCTCGTGCTTATTTTTAGTGTCTTAGTGATTCCTCTAGTCCTTGACTTGTGGTAACATAATTCTAATTTCTTTCTTCATGTTCATGTGGCCCTCTTTCTTCTATTTACAAATTTTCCTGTTCTTTGAAGGACACTGGTCTTTGGATTATGGTTCACCTTACTCCAGTGTGACTCCAAGTTGACTTAATTATATCTGCAAAGACCCTATTTCCACTGATTCTGGTTGAACATGAATTTGGGGGGGATATACAATTAGTACATTTTGTGAAACAAAGGTTGTAGTGGTTAGTTACACCTTTGCACAGAGAACAGACTTTTAGGAAGCTACCTAAAATACAGATCTTCCTGTAATTGTATATGCTGTTGTACTTAGGAAACTGGAGTAGGAAAGGAGCCTCAGAATAAATGGAAAGAATGCTATATTCTGTGCCTTGTTTCCTATACTAAAATGTGATTTCTCTATAATTCCATCTCATCAGAGTTGTCTATATCTTTGGTCCACCGGTTAAGGAACCTCCTACAGATGTTACTCCCACTTTCTTGACAACGGGGGTGCTTAGTACTTTACGCCAAGCTGATTTTGAGGCTCATAACATTCTCAGGGAGTCTGGTAAGTTGCTCATTTGTTTACAATACACTAGTTTTTGGGAGCTTAGCATTTTGGCTTCTAGCAGGAAGGTGTAACTTTTGATTTTTAAATGATTTTGTTTTTATTATGAATGGCTCTGTAATTGTGCTTTCTAAATAAAATCTTTTTTACCTAAGTGGCCATTTGCAGGTGTACCTGAAATACCTTGTAGAGTTGCCCTGCTCACAGTCACCAGCTGAGGGTGTATAACACAGTGCTCCACTTTGTTTTCGTTTCCCTGTTATAAACAAGTGTCCTTTCCTTGTCTGCTTTTCAGTGTCCTTTTCATGGTGCCATGTTTCTGTGTTTTCATGCTTTTGTTGTTATTGTTGTTGTTGTAATTTTGCTGTTAAAGTCTACCTAGAATTCTATGGGAGTGCTTGAATTCAGTTCATGGTGGTCATTTTAACTGAGGTGTGAATGTGTGTATGATGTTAGATGCTGTCTGGGAGCACTTCTTGAACTGGGTTAGAGTGCTTTTCTTGGGTGTGGTGATTGGTTCTTACATGTTCCTTTTTTCTAGGGTATGCTGGGAAAATTAGCCAGATGCCAGTGATTTTGACACCATTACATTTTGATCGGGACCCACTTCAGAAGCAGCCTTCATGCCAGAGATCTGTGGTTATTCGAACCTTTATTACTAGTGACTTCATGACTGGTATACCTGCAACACCTGGTAATGAGATCCCTGTAGAGGTAATTTATGTACTTTTTTTTATTAATACACATTTTCAATACCTTATACATTTTATAATATAGTGACTAGAATAGAATGTGGCAAAGTCAATATTTCTGGAGTTGGTTCTCTGTTCATAAGATAGGTTTACTGTTTTGTTTTTTTCCTGTTTTCACTTAATATACTTACCAAGCAGAAAAAGACCTTAAATTTAATACATCCTGTAGATGTCTGATTACTACATAGAATGTAAATAACTAATCTATAGTTTCATGTAACCCTGCTGACCTCTACTTTATAAATAATTTTTCCCAAGGAAGAAACTCTAGAGCAGAAGGAAGAGTGTTTTAGAAATGAGGATGAGGTTTGATAGCATTATGCTGGGTATCCATGAATTGTTGTTACCAATTCCAGTTCCATTTTTCATCACTTTTCTCCATCCTTTTCTCCACAAAAGTGTTCTGAAGGAGCTAATTATAAAATTGCTACTGAAAATGAAACTGAGATTTTTATTATTTGGGCCAGTCTTCCAATACACTGGTAGGAGACTTTGGTTATTAGGTTGATAGCTGGGTTGGGAAATGTGGCTTGGTGGCTATTTTTCTGTAATGCTCAAATTTGCCAAATCTCTGACCAGTGAAGTGATCAGGCCATCCTCTCCTCCTGTGTATGCACAGATAACATAAAAGCATTGGTTAAACACATAAAGTCACATGCTTGGATACTGTAGCAACGTCAGATTGCCGTAAATGTTTTTAAGTATTTGTTGTGGACTGGTAACAAGCACAGCTTGCAGACTAGCACCTGTTTATGATCCACACTTGAATAAGTACTGTTTTAATCACTAGTATCTATTATAGAGAGAAACAGGTGTTCACTGTGATATTAATCATAGACTCTCCGTATCTAGGGAAGGTAATAGTGCAGATAAATCACATTTTAATTTTAAATTGCTATGCAGACCCTTCAGGACTGTTAGATATACAGTACATCCTGACTTTTATTTATTTTTTTTTATAACAGGTGGTGTTAAAGATGGTCACTGAGATTAAGAAGATTCCTGGTATTTCTCGAATTATGTATGACTTAACATCAAAGCCCCCAGGAACTACTGAGTGGGAGTAATAAACTTGTTCTGTTAAAGTACTGTGTGCAGTTTAAATTGATTAGAAACCATTTCCATTATTGACATGCAGTACTGTGAAGAAAATTACTAGAGCAGCTATGTCACACCTTAGTTCTGCCTAGCAAAAAATTTACAGCTTAAGAGCTGAGTTGGTGATAACTGAAAGGAACTGAAGAGTTTGTGTGGATAATCAGTGCACCGTTGCCTACACTCAGATTGATACTGCTTTTGGCTTTGCTTCACTTGTTCTTATGCACAAACTCTTTGTGGCTATTGCTATCTCTCTGCGAAGATGAATGCAAGTGGGTGGGTTTAAGGAAAGTAATAGGCTTTTGTCTCCTTGCCAGTTTCTAAGAGCTGTTAAAAAAAAAAAAACATTAATTACTGGTGTGACTTTCTATGTCTACCTTTTGGAGAACCTAAGTTTTCCTGTGAGTAATGTTATTGCTCTATAAAGAGTGAGGGAGAGGAGATATATCTGATAAAGGTATAGATGGGCTTTTCCAGCCACTTCTGAAAGATATGGGGCTACAAAATGTAAACTACTGTAGGATGAAAAAGAACCAGAAATTTCTGAGAGTACTTAATTTCATTAAACCACAGCCATGGCAAGAAGCTATGAATGACCATGTGTCTGAATCGTTTCAAAATGTTTTCAGGCCATGTTCTACCCCAATGCCATATTACTCACTATAAGCTTATTAATAAGGAAATTTATTTTCCCAACCTTCTGTTACCAGCTCCCACAACTCACATGGAAAGTTCCTGTTCTTTCCCCAGCAGAAGGGACTGTTTCTATCATGTCTGGTATAGTGCAGATAAGAGTTCAAGAGAAGAGTTTTAATCCCTCCTTTGGTGAAAGGAGTAGTTCTGAGGTAACAGAAGCCATGATACTTGCCTATAACTTACCAGTGGGAGAAGAAAAATGCTTCTATCATCTAGTGAAGAGTTAAAAAGTAACCTTTTATAATCTGTAGGCAGACCTACTACTCATTGCTCATACTGTGACTATCAATTTTGTCAAACAATGTGTTTGCCAAACCTTGTAATTTTTTTTTTCTATGAACTGTAAGGCAAAAATCAAGAACTGTACAGGGCATGTTGCCATTGCCACCAGTTTCTGAGATCTTTTATAACATTCATGTAAGCATGGTTTTGTTTTGTTTTTTGAGACAGGGTTTTGCTATGCAGTTCAGGCTGGCCTTGAACTCACTTTGTAGCAAGTCTGGCTTCAAACTCAAGTGATCCTCCTGCCTCAGCCTCCTGAGTGCTGGGATTACAGGTGCACCACCATGCCTGGTGTCATATAAGCATGATAAAAATAGACAGTAGTAGACAAAAATTCTTCAGCTGTTACATAGTTTAGTTCAAAATGTTACCATGTTTTTCTCAGCATTTTCACCCCAGATTGCTGCTTCATTCCTAGTTGAGAAGATCTTTTGTATTAGGTCCAATTTTTTGTTTAGAATTTAGTGTTTAGAAAAGAATGTATGGCAGAAATCATCTTTTTCATTCTGGCTGGTCCAGAGGACAACCAGGGTCTGCTGCTAGATCAGCAAGGAAAAATGTGTCACTGGAGCAACTGTTCTCAAGATAAAGCAGTATTTGAACTCCACAAAACATGAAGGGTTCTTTCTCCTGTTGAGGAGGTACTTACACTAGCCTTCTGGGAAGAGGCTATGATAGTGATCTGTTCTTAATGGATTTAAGCAGATTTAAAATCGAGTTATTTTAGATCTATAAAATGCTTACCAACATAAATTAATCAGTACATGCTTATTTGAAAAAGAATTCCACTTCTAGCAGCAGTGTCTTACGGTTATGTATTAAAGCAAATAATAGGAATTGGGAAGAATATATATATATATACATGTATATATGTATATATGTATATATTTCCTTGAATTTCTATGCGTCACTGTTGTACTAAGATGGTTGATGTAAAAATGGATAAATGACTAAGTTTGGAAATGTTGCTCATGATGCTCACATTCTGAACATTCATGGTATAATATTCGAAGTTCAGAAATTTTGAAGTTAAAAACAGTTGTTAAAGTTTGTTCTGATACTTTTCAGTTAAACACTGATTTAGTCATTCTTGATACTGGAAAAGAGCTTTCTTGGAAGCAAGCATCCTTCACATAATTCAGGTGGTTTTTTTTGTTTTTTTGTGGGTTTTTTTGGTACTGGGAATTGAACTCACGACCTCATGCTTGCCAGGCAGGCACTTGTGCTACTGAGCTAAATCCCCAGCTCCACATAATATAGTTTTTAAAAAATTAACTTTTCTGGGTTCACACATTTCCTTATATTTCATACCTGTGTTCCTTTGCAGAGTACTTTTTGCATTGTGCCATACAGTGTTGCCCTTACACCTTCATAGTGTTACATCTGTGCTACTGAGCAAAGGTTGCAGTTCCATTTATAGTTAAGAATACAAACTCAATTTAGGAATAGTTACCTAATGAATTTAAGAATTCAGTGTCATTCAGTGAATCCTGTCATTTATTTGTTCTGATATCTAAATTATATAAACTTATGGTTAATTTTTTTCAGTATAATCGACTATAGTTTAAAAACATATTCTGAGATACATATACATTGTGAAACTGCTACATTCAACCTAATTTAACATGTCCATCACTTTATATACTTAGAGCAGTTAATTTCCTCCACTTATAATTTATAGTAGCACAAGTAAAACATACTTAAAAAAATTGCTTGGCATCTCTTAGAGACAGATTAAAACAGTTAATGAGAACTTCGTTCTAGATTGTTTCTTGACATCACTATACATTAATGCATTTTTGAAAATAAAATTGGCAATGCCATATATACAGTATACAGTTTTGTAACCTGTTTCATTTAATAGTGTAGTGGGTATCTGTTCACCAGTAAAGTTATGTCAACATCATGGTCTCTCAATGTTATAAGTAATGACTTTTTTTCCATTTCTCCATTATTCTTTCTTACACCCCTTGTCCTCTCTGCCTTACTGCCTTTTTCTTGTCTAATAATAATCTTCCTTCTATGTTTATGTCTTTTTAAGATTCTTCATATTAGGGAAAACATGACAGTATTTGCCTTTCTGTGTTTTGGCCTAATTTGCTTAATATAATGAGCTCCATTTCATGCTTTTTATTCTGCAAATGATGTAATTCTGTTCTTTAAATAGTACTCACTGTGAGGGCCGGGAGTTTGGCTCAGCGGCTTACATGTCTGTCAGGCAGGCACGAGGTTGTGAGCTCGATCCCCGGTGCCACCAAAAAAAAAAAAGTAGTACTCACTGTGTACTGTCGTTTTCTTTACTCATTCATCTCTTGATGGGCACCTATGCATCTCCCTGTTGTGGCTGTTGTAAATTGTGTTGCAGTAAACATGGGCGTGCAAGTATCCTGTAGTATGTTGACTTTCATTGCCTTGAATATCTATCAAGGAGTGCTACAGCTGAGCCTATTTTTAGTTTTTTTGGGGAACCTTCATACTGATTTCCTTATTGGCTGTACTAATTTATACTACCACCAACCAGTGTAGAGGGTTCCTTTTTGTGCATAGCCTCACTAGCATTTACTGTTTTGTGAATGCTTGATGATGGCTGTTCTGATTGAGATGAGATGGAATCTCAGTGTAGTTTTGATTTGCATTTACCTGGTGGCTGAACATACTGAATTTTTTGTTTTTGGCCATTTGTATTACAGCTTTTGAGAAGTGTCTGTTGAATTCAGTGTTTCATTTAGTAGTTGGGCTATGTATTTTATTGGTGTTGAGATTTTTGAGTTCTTATATGTTCTGGATATTAATCTGTTGGAAGGGTAGCTGGAAGGATTTTCTCCCATTCCGTAGGCTGTCTCTTCATTCTGTTGTTTCCCTTGCTGTGTGAGAACTTTTTAATTTGATGTAGTTCCTTTGTTGATTCTTTTTATATTATATCCTCTGTCATTAGAGTTGTATTTAGGAAATTCTATTCAGGAAGTGTCTTGGTTACTTTTCTCTGGTTTCTGGGACAAAACACCTGACACTCAAAATGAGGGAAGGAAAGGTTTATTTAGTTCACTGTGGAGGTTTCAGTCCAAATCAGCTGGCTCCAGGGCAGGATGGCGTGGATGAGGGGCAGCACTTCACAGTAGCAGCTAGAACAAAAGTGGACAAGAGCAACACTTTTTCCTCCTTTATATTGTGCACAGGCCACCTCCACTCCTCCAGGGCAAGTGTAGACCTCCCAAAATCTCTTGCATAGGATAAGGATATTTACAAAGTAAGAACCTTAGGTTTCTGCTAGGTCTCTTAGTTAACTTTTAAACTTCTCAAGTTGACACAATGTATCAATCATAACAGGAAGCTATTACTCCTGGCCTATGGCTTCAAGTATTTCCCCTATGTCTTTTTTTTAGCAGTTTCAAAATTTCAGGTCTTGTCTAGGTCACTGATCCATTTTGAATTGATTTTTGTGCAGGTGAGAGGGATCTGGTTTCAGTCTTCTACAAGTAGACATCTGGTTTTCCCAGCACCATACATTAAAAAGGCTGTCTTCTTCAATGTATGTTTTTGGGTCCTTTGTCAGTAATCAGGTGACTAGTTTCATGGCTTTGTCTTCTGTTCCACTGGTCTGTGTGTCTATTTTTGTGGCAATACTGTTCTGTTTTTATTACTGTCTTTGATTTTTAATTTTTTTTCAGCACAAGTAGATGGTATTTTATTATTATTATTATTATTTATTTTAAAGATAGTAAAATCCAACAAAACATAACAGAACAAAGTCAATCAAAACAAAGCAGTAGAACTGGTACAGAACTTCAAAGAAAGATATTATGAAAACAATAGCTACTATAGTATATCTTGTTATTTTCAGAATAGTTGACCATTCCATCAGGTACAGTAAAATCAAACCCAAAACAAAACAAAATAAAACCAGTAAAAACAATATGAAATAAAGCAAAAAAAAAAAAAAGTAATCAGAATAAAGCAAAACAATGAGAACAATATTGGGCCTCAAAGACAAGACAGTAGAGAATCCCCCATATTTGCTACATTGCATACTGTCATCCTCCTAAGAGATGCTCAGACTGCCAGCCCCATGTACCTTAGTTGCTATCAACTTAGCTGGTCCTCTGAACCAGCGGGTTGCTTACGGTGGGGAAGGGGTATGGATATGTCCTTTCTCTTCCTGGAGTCCGTGCCAGTCATGCACTCACCAGGAAGGCAGGCTGGTTGTCTTCTGGTTGGAGCCTCTCTGACTCAATGTGGCGGGTCCTTGAGAAGCACATCTTTCTCTTCCTGGAGTCCATGCCAGTCGCGCACTCACCAGGAAGGCAGGCTAGCTGTCTTCTGGTTGGAGCCTCTCTGACCCAATGTGGCAGGTCCTTGAGAGGCACATCTTTCTCTTCCTAGAGTCTGTGCCGGTCGCTATTATTGTCTTTGAAATACAATTTGTCATTGATGCCTACAGTCTTTTTCTCTTTGCTTAGGATTGTTTTGTCTATTCTAGGTCTTTTGTGTTTCCGTATGAATTTTAGAATTTTGTGTTCCAGTTCTGTGAAGAATGACATTGGGGATTGCATTGAACCTGTAGGTTGTTTTTAGTAATGTAACTGGCCACTTTAACAATATTAATCTTACCAATCTATGAATGTGGGGTGGTGGAGAAGTGAGTCTTTCCGTCTTCTGGGGTTATCTACAATTTCTTCATTGTTCTGTAATTTTCTTCTTGGTTAGGTAAATTCCTAGGTATTTGTATTTTTTGAAGATATGTGAATGGAATTTTTTTTTCATCTCTTTCTGAGCTCATTCATTATTGATATATAGATAAGCCCTCTACCTCCTCAACTGGGGATTGCCTTCCCAGGAAGCTGCATTCCCAGCCCTACTTTAACTTTGAGATGGGGTCTCCCTACATCAGTGAATTTCCCAGGTTGAACTCGAACTTTTGATCCTCCTGCCACAGCTTCCCAGAGTTGGCAAATTATAGGCATGTACCACCGCCATGCCCTGCTGAGAAGCTGTTGATTCTTTAATTTTGTTTTGTATCCTGTGGATGTTATTTTTCAGCAAGACTGCAGTGATACCTACCTGACAAACATTTGTGTTGGTTATCTGATCTTCAGTTATCTTACCTTTGGACAAATCATAACTTTGTTCCATTGCTTCACCACCAGATTGGGATACCACCCAATCTGATTATGTATTTTATTTCTTTGTTCCTATGGAAAAGAGGAAATCAGATTAGTGAAAATGTAACTTATTCCTAAAATGGATAGACAAAAAGGAATTTTCAAGATTGAGATGTCCCAACCTGTGTTAAAAACCCCATCTAAAATCATCATCTCTGTTAAACAGAGAATGACTAGCTGGCATAATTTCTGGAGATGTCTTTATTCAGGAGACAGGATTCTGCTGTTTTCTGGTCTCCCTTAGTTGAGTGCATGTAGCCAAACAGGCATCATGAAAGTTTGTTTCCTTTCTGTGTTTGGCCTTCATCCTACTAGCATGTGTTAAGAGTAACTTGACTCTAGAGTATCAGGGCATTCAGATGCAGTAGGCAGGACTTCATTTTTAGTGCCATTAATTAAACAGCTGTGTGAACATGGATAAATCATTTCTGTTCTTTATCTGTAAGGTGAAACAACTGTATTAAATTTCTAACATTAAATGCAGCCATAAGTCCTTAATTTATAAATAAAAAATGAGACCAAATAGAGAAAGTTGATAGTTGGGGTTTTTTTTTTTTTTTTTTTTAAAGGTCAGATACAACTAAGTAAAGAAAATTTTATCCTCTCCATCCCCAAAACTGGTATTAGCAAGATTTGACCACTTGAGAATCTTTCGTAATGAGATGATTCTTGGTTTTTTGAGGCAGGGTCTCAGTGTGTAGTTAAGGCTGGCCTTGAACTGGCTTATGTAGCTCAGGCCACCCTTGAACTCACAGCAATTCTTCTGCCTCAACTTCCCAAGTGCTGAGATTATAGTCATGTGCCACCACACCTGGCTCAAATAAGACAAATGAAAGGACTCAGTTATGGGCAGCTGTTTGTACTACTAGGGCTAGAAACCAGACTTGGCATTTGGGGGCGGGGGGGGGGCTTGGATTGTTCATGGTGTTGCAGATTGGGCACAGGGCCTTCTCCAGCCCAGGAACTTTCTGATTTTCTTTGTGGAAGAGATGATTCTAAGACCCCTAAAGTTAGGGCAGAAAAGAAAGTTAACTGTGTATAATTATCAGGAATAAATGTACTTCCAAAGTGGTACTGTCTCTTAAGAGTTTCTGGAGACAACGCTATTTCCTTCATTTTAATGCAGGTTTGCATTACATAATAAATAGATTAATTTTGAGGAGTTGGTACGTAAACATTGCATCAATATCCTTTTTACCAACTCTCCTGATTTCCCATCACTCATCCTTTCCATCTCTACAAAGTCTACCTCCTTTTCCTATAATTATTATTTTACTTTTTATTATTTATACTTTGGGTTTCTCATATAAAGGAAACCACGAGTCATCATTCTGTGTCTGATTTACTTCCTTTAGTATTATAGTATCAAAATATATCCATTTTCTTAAAAATGATTCATCCTTCGTGGCTAAATAGTACTCTGTTGTGTATAAATACTGTGTTTTTATCTACCCTTCTTTTAATGGACATGCATTTATTCATCTGTTAATGGACATTCCAGGGTTTTGGTATTATGAGTGTTGCTGAAAACATAGTTAGGCACATATCCCTGTAATATGTCTTTAAGTCTTTTGGGACGATACAAAGAAGAGGTATAGATGGGTTGAATGGGATTTCTGTTTGTAATTTTTTGAGGAATTGCCGTATTGATTTTCATATTGGTTGTACTAGTTTACCTTCCTACCAAAAATAAAGAAGGGTCCTTTTTCCCCCATAACTTTGCCAGCACTAGTGAAACTTTGTGTTTTGATTTCTTGATGATAGGCATTCTTTCTGGAATAAGATGGAATCTTAATGTTATTTTGATTTGCATTTCTCTAATGGCTAAAAATGCTGAACATTTTTTCATGTACTTATTGGCTATTAGTATTTCTTCATTTAAGAAGTTTCTGTTATTGACCATTTTTAAAAATTGAGTCTTTTACTTTTGGGAGTCCATTGGTTTTGTTTTGTTTTGTTTTAAAAACTTTTAAATTTGGCAGTCCCATTGTTACTTGTTGAGCAGTACTATTGTTGTGACATTCTCATGCCTAGTGTTATAAATACTTCTTCCAGCTTTCCCACATATACCTCTGCATGAGTATTTATACTCCCTGTCTTTAGAATTTTCATTGGAGCGGGTCATGGTAGCACACACCTGTAATCCCAGCACTCGGGAGACTGAGGCAGGAGGATTGCTGTGAGTACCAGACCAACATGGGCTACAAATTTAAGTTCAAGACCAGCCTGAACTGCATAGTGAAACCCTGTCTCAAAAAAGATAAAAAACAAACAAAACCCAGTTGGAATGTGGTGAGACTCTCCTCAGCTCTTAATTACCTCAGCGGATGCTCCTTTCACTGGTCCAGATCCAGAGCACAGTTGTTTCCATTCTTGGGGAACATTCCTTTTTCATTATTGATGGCTTAGTTACACCAAAGAGCCAGAATGGTAGAGCTTTGATCACAAAAATAATGGCATTGTTCTAACGTTCCTGAATAATGATGAAATTTGGAATCCACTAAATAGTCTCTCAAGATGCCAGCTTCCAACCTTAGTTTTATATGCTAAAGAGTTGCAGGTATTCTACTGTAGTTAACCTTTTTGTTAGTTGGTATCAATGCTGGGTAACTATTACGCCTGCTTAAACGGTTAAGATGTACAATGCCCGTGTAGTTAAATTAGAATCTGGGGCTTGAATAAGGGTTGATCCCAAGGATTGCCACTTAAATCTCTTACCTGGAATTAATTGTTATGAAGGGGCATACCTGAGATACTGAGCCATAAAATCCTAGTTAAACTTACTTAGAATGTAAAGACCATGGATACTCTTGCTGAAGGTTTCACAGCTAAATAGGTCCAGGGTGGAGATTTTGGCTCTGATTCTGCCTATGCTGTTGTATTTCAGACACTCCAACAGCCTGTTGGATAATATTTAGGACAGCTGATGTTAATTGTTACCCATGTTGAGATCTGTGCAACAAGGACACAGGCTTCTCTCAATTACTTTCATTTTACTCCTTTTGCTTTTTCCTCAGAGTTTGAGAAATCTAAGCCTGTCGGAAGCACTAGTTTTGACACTAGCTATGTATGAAACTGAGAGGAGCTATTAGTACACACTTGAGAGATACTGGAACTCTGTCATTGACCACCAGTCTTTAAAGGATTAGAGATCACTTACGTGTAATCTAAATTTCCTGAATTGTACCTACATTTCCTACATTAGCATGATGGAGCAATGTTACAGTTACTGTAAGAAAATAGTTTGTGGAATAAAAAAGACAGCCAAGGAAGTTTCTGTCTCTCTCCCACTATATCTTTCTCTGTCCCAGAAAGGAATTTTGGTCTCCTTTTGAATAATGAGGATATAATGAATTGAACTCTTTAGTTTATTATTGGGGGAAAAGTACCAAGAATTATATAGAGGGACAGAGCAATATCATGACTATTTGCTAAATAATCTTTTTAAATGTTTGAAAATTTTAAAGCGTACACAAAAATAGAATAGTGCAATTAACACCCCAATATTTCTGTTTCTCAGATTCATGAATTAGAGTAGTCCCTTAAAGACTGAGTTAACCATATAATACATTTCAGATTTCCCAAATGTTGGTAAGAACTCAGGTTTTTATACAAATGAGATGACTTGGAACTTTTGTTCTTAAATGATGCATTACTTACACTCTGCTTTTTCGCCTAACATTTTGTTTTGTTTTGTTTTTTGTTTTGTATTTTGAGACAGGGTCTCACTTTGTAGTCCAGGCTGGCCTTGAACTCAATATGTATCCCAGGCTGACCTCAAACTCATGGTGATCCTCCTACCTCAGCCTCCAGTGCTGGGATTACAGGTGTGCACCATGCCTGGCTTCCTAATCTATTTTGTATCGAATTTTTGCCTAAAGAGAAACTGTTGTGGCTTGACTATTGGATTTTGAAGACTCTTTTTAACTTTTTTCTTTGTCAGGTTTTGAAAGTATTTGATGTCATTTTATTACAGAGATTCCCACATTTTCTCCTTTCACAATATACTTAATATTTTTTAATTGGGCCCACAGACAAAATAAGTAACAGTTCTGTCTACATAATATTTATATTCAAATAATTGGAAGTGTTTGACCTAACATTGTAGCTGTTAGGGGAAAAAAAAAATCTTGTAGCACATTCATTGAAAGAAAAGAGTGAAGCCTGGTGTGCTGGTGCAAGCTGTAACCTCAGCACTGAGGAGCCAGAGGCAGGAAGGTTGCTGGGAGTTCGAGGCAAGCCTGGGTTGCAAAGGGAGACCCTGTTTCAAAAAAAAAAAAAAAAAACAACAAAAAAAAGTAGTCTTTATTTATTTATTAGTACCAGAAAAAGTAGTCTTCATTCTTAAAAACTACCATTGATTACTACTGGTGTGTATACATCTGTGAGGCACTGTAACAGCCTATCAAATAGCTGCCAGCCCCATTACCACTCCATACTGAGTTTTGCACAATATGTTTTATCATAATAACCACGGAAAACCTAACTTTGCAAAGATGGGTCATTGTTGAAAGGAGTGAAGCACCATCCTCTGTTGAAACAGTTCTGCCACAATTAGTAGTTTACCTTGTGTCTGTATGTTTGTTGTATTGACTTGAAGTACTTTGGACCTCAGTTTAAGAATCATGGTGTTGCCTGAGTATTTTAATTTTTTTTCCTTACCAGTTTTTCATAACTTTGAAAGATGTCTTAAAATATGTTGTGTCTTTTATTAGGGTTAATTTCTGATTATGACATATAAGTTGGAATATTTTGCAAAAAAACAGATACTTTAAAATGTCATTGCATCTTTTTAGACCTATGAAATACATGTATCAGAAAGTATATGTGTATAGGATGTGCCTAGATTCAGGTTTGAAGCATATCTGTGTTCACTTTCGGACTGGATTTTTCAGGTATTTGCTATTATTAGACACTTAAAACTATCCCACACTTTTTAGACCTATACTGTAGAAGTGAATATTTTAATCTACTGACTACTTATGAAATGTCAAATATGGGAGCTACAGATTTATTAGTCTTTATGAAACAAGAGTAACATAAAACAAGTGTATTGATTTCTCCTTGTTAAGAAAAGAACCTAGTCAAACACCACACATTTTGTCTAACAAGTAAAAACTTAAGTAGACTATGATGACCATCCTCTGTGTTTTTAGAGGTTAGAACTGCCATTGGGTAAGACAGACAAGTGCTATACACATTAATTTGGAGTTAAGTTGAATTTAAAAGGCTTGCTAAAGAAATAGCAGTCTTTATACTTTCACTTTTGCATGCTTGCTTTGTCTTGAATCTCAGAAGAGGACCATTATAGAAATGTAAAAGTTTACTCTCTAAGAACCAGGAATAAGTTTGCCATACAATTTTTAGGTTCGTGACAGAGTCAGGTTTCTAGTTATTAGGTTTAATTTTAGGATTGTTTTATAAATATGTGTTCCTAATTATGTCAGTACAGCATTGGCCTGAACCCAATAAACCTGACTTACTGACTTATTTCTGACTCTTGAGTCCTTGGAGCTCTGTAACCTTGATCAAGGCACCAGTCCCCCCAGTACCAGCTAACTCCCTGAAGTGTAGGAAGTTATGCCTGTGCGGGTCAAGTGAGAGGATATGTGATAAAGTGCCTCGTCTGTGCATGATGTGTGAGGATATGCTCTATGTGAAAATGCTAGTGTAAGCATGGTCTGTTTTGTAAGAGAGATGGCAGTGCAGGTGGAATGAGTGAAGTGGTGTTAGTAATCCCATTGGGCTTGATTAGGTAGGATCGTTGAGATAAATTTACACTAGGCCAGATCTCCAGATTTTGAAGGTGGGGTAACTTGCTTTGAACTATGTGGGGAGCTAAATAGATTTGTTTATGAAATTTATGCCATGTGATGTTAACACTAACATAATACAGCTCCCTGGATTTTAGTCTCATTTCCAAGTGCACTTGTACTAAAATTGAATGTCCAGTTTACTTTTTTCCTGACCCTAGTCGTGTGTGCAGTAGTGAGACATTTTTCCTCTCAGTCCTGGAGTTGGGAAAAATATCTGGGTCAGTAATTGATGTAATGTTCACTAGAAGAAAGCCTCTTTAATAAATGGTGCTGGAAAAACTAACTTTCCACTTGCCGAACACTAAAACTAGACCCATGTTTCTCAACATGCACTAAACTAAAATCAAAATGGATCAAAGCTCTAAAAATTGAAACAAAGCACTAATAAATCTATTGGCAGATAAAGTATCTTTCTTGAAGATATAGGCAGAAAGTTCATGAACAAAAGCTAGACCACATGGAAAATACTTCAAAAGGTTAACAACTGGGATCTCATCTTATTAAAAAGCTTTTGCACATCAAAAGAAATCAACAGAGTGCAAAGACAACCCACAGGGTGGGAAAAAATTTTAGCCAGTTGTCCCTCAGACAGAGGACTTCTATCTAGAACATATAAAGAATTTTTAAAAATCAGATCTCCCAAATTCAAAGGCCAAATTAAAAAATGGGCATCTAAGATGACTATGCATTTCTTAGATGAAATACAAGTGGTAAATATATGAAAAAATGCTCAACATCATTCATCATTTGAGAAATGCAGATTACAACAACAGATTCCATCTCCAGAAAGAACGGCTAACATCAAGAAATCAATAACAAATGCTGGCGGAAGTGTGGAGGAAAAGGAACCTTTCTCCAGTGTTGGGGATGCAGAATGGCACAACCACTGGAAATCAGCATGGAGATTCCTCAAAAAGCTAGGATTAGAGGTCCCATTAGACCCAGCTGTTTCTTTCTGGGTATCTTCGTGGAAGAATTAAAAATGTACCACAGTGATATATGTGCACCCATGTTTGTAGCAGCACAATTTGTAATAGCTATATCTTGGAAACAACCCAAATGCCCATCAAATGAGGAATGAATAAAAAAGATGTCTTTTTGTACAATGGAGTACTACTCAGCCATAAGGATAAACTTAAGACATTTCTAGGTAAATGAATGCAACTTGAGACCATACTCATAGCTGAAATAAATCAGACTCACATGAATTGTCTCTCTTGTGTGAGAAAAGGTAAATAAGGTCCAAAATGTACAGTAGATATTGTGAAATACGAAGAAATTATTTTAAAGGAAAAAGGAGCTAGAATGGGAGAAGGGAAAGGAAAGAAGGGAAAAGGGGGGGAAAAAGATAGTTCTGCTAACAGTTCTCTTAGTTCATTGAAAAGAAGGTTTGTGCTAATACTCGGAGAATTTTTTATGCCCATATTTTGTACCCTGAGTAACTACTTTAAAGATAATACACAAGGTAGTAACTTGTTACTGTATTATGAAATTTTGTTTTACTTTATTCCCATAAAATAAAAAAAAATAATTGCTGTAGTAAATTAACATGTAAGTAATCATGCAATAAAATACTCAGGCAATACTTCGCATAAAATGTTAAGAGGTGGGGAGAACACTTCAAGTTCACGTGTTCAAGTGCATTGTATCACTCCTGGAGTTGGAGTTATGATATGGAGACCGCAAGGAGCGAAGAATTGATAAATGAAGCTAAGCTCCATCTGTCCAGGTGAAAGAGTAGAACTAGAGTACAAAGTTGATGGGGGTTGTGATTCAGCTGATGGACTGAATTGTGTCGGCTTGGGAGTGTACTGCCTGAGAGCCAAGAGAGCCAGGGGTTTACTCTGTAGGCTATCTCACTATAAGAAAGGGCCGCCAGCCTTTCCCCTTGTTGCAGGTAATGGCTCTGCAATAAACTACAGTGAGCCAGCCAGACACTGAACTTGTTGCACCTCATTTGTATGTAGATTGGTTCAAGCGAGACACTGTATGTTGGAAAGAAGTCTTCAGTATGATTTTGAAAGCCCTTTGTAGCCTTTTGCCCACCAAACCAGCCTTACATTTCTGCAGCCATGACAAGTCCTCCTGCCCCTTTCACTTCTCACCTTTGTCCCCATTGCCCCAGGCCTCTCATCCCCGACCCTGCAGGTGAGTCAGCTTCTGCAGGAAATCTCAGGCTCTCTTTATGCCTGTAGAATGGACCATTCTATGGTCCCACTTCCTCTTGAGTTCCATGACTTGGTTTATTGTATGTTTTTCACACTGTTTACAGTTTTCTTCTACCAAATTAAATTTTTGAAAGCAGGATTAGTTCTTTACTTTGAATTTTCAAAGCTTGGCTTATAAAATGGAAGGCAGAGTTTTATTTGTTAAATGGAGAAAAAAGTGCAGTGCCTTCAAAAGCTGATTTATTCAACCAATCTTTGCCCACTCCACACAGCAGTCATGAACTAATACTCAACAGAATCATCAGATGACTTTCAGGTATCTTTTTATATTAATCTCTAGACAGCAATGAAAGGAATTATTTTATTGTAAGCACATTCTTTTTGATAAGGCCTCCTGGAATCTCAGTGGTAGGTCTGGAGGAGATAGGTAAGCCTTCAACCCTAACTTGGTTTATGACAATCACCAAGCTCCACCTGGCCATCAATCCAAACCTCAGTGTAGGAGGTGTTCTCAGGTGATGTCAGACTCCTTTGGCACTTAAGCAGGAAGAAGTGTCAGCACCAATATTTTATAAACATTTTATTTGTCATTCACTAGATTTCTACTAATGACCATTTTTATGTTCTAGGATCCCATTCGGGATATCACATTGCATTTAGTTCTTATGGCCCCATAACCCCCTTCTTGTCTATGATAATTTGTAAGACCTTCCTTTGTATTTCATTACCAGCACAGTTTTGAATAGTGCTGGTTAGGTATTTTGTTGAATGTGCTTCAATTATTTTTCTTTTTGATAGTTTCACTGTTATATAATTTATATGCTAAAGAATCTACCCATTTTAAAGTGGACAATTCCATGGTTTTAGTTAGATTTACAGAGTTGTACAACCACTACCACAGTCAATTGTAAAACATTTTCACAATTCCAAAAGGAAACTGCATACCTGTAATGGCCTCTCCTGATTTCCCTCCAATTTCCCTGTCCCAGGCAATCATTAATCTATTTTCTGACTGTGGATTTGCCTATTCTGAAGATTTTATTTATGTGGAATTGCATAGTATGTTGTCTTCTGTGGATGCTTTTATTTAATGTTTTTAAGGTTCAAATACTATAGCTTGTATCTGTCCTCATTTTGTTTTATTGCCAAATAATATTTCCTCAACCTGGATTTGCTTGATGTCTCTCTCATACTTGGAATGAAGTTACAGGTTTTTGCAAGGAAGACCACAGAAGTGAAGTGCTGTCATGTCATCATTTCCGGGCCACATGCTATCTGTATGACTTACTACTGGTGATATTTATCTTGATTACTTGGCCAAGGTTCCTCTGCTTTGAAGTCTGTAACTATTTCTCCCTCCTTCCTATACCTCAGTCTTTGGATGCACCTTAGGGGAAGAAGGTAGAAGTTGGGAGTAACTACATAAACCATAAATTATTTAGAATCCTATATAGGAGACACAGCTGTTTTCTCCTATTTATTAAGTCATTTATACCAGCATGGCCCAATCATACCACATCCCAGGATATTTATTTTATGCTTGGAGACTATGTTATTTATTGTATTACTCAAAAGTGTTCTGGCTCTTAGAAGTCATCCCCCCTCCCTTCCCGCCCTGTATTCAGGATTAAACTAGACTTCCCACTGAGCTGCATCCCTAGCCCTTTTGCTCTTTCTTATTTTGAGACAGGGTCCTTAAATCACTTAGATGCCCAGGCTGGGCTCAAACTTGTAATCACGGTGCTTCAGTCTCCTAGGGTGCTGGAATTAGAGGCATGCATACCATTCCTGGCTTCATCTTTTGTGTTTTAAAAATATCTAGGACTGCAAGGTATTTTTGGCTCATTGTGTGTACTCACATTCCCAACCCTAGAGTCAGCCATTTCTTCAAAAGGCCCTGGTTTCTTTTATTAAGAAATGGTATTAGAAATCATGATCTGAGTGCTAAGTGTGCTTGTGGCTGCTGTGTCACTGCTTCTAGGCCCTTAGTACACAATGCTAGGAAATACTTGAGTGCTTACTAACATATATATATATACACACATACACATACATATATGTATCTGTGTATATATGTATGTGTGTGTATATATATATATATATATATATGTATAGTCTGTAATTGTTTGGCATCTTGTATCTGTAGTAAGCAAAACATGGTTTGAAATAAAATCACATTTTAAAAAATACATTGTGAAATGGATAGACCCCTCAAAAGAGGCTTGGTGATTCAACATTATGGCATCTCAGCACAGGACAAGGTTTATTTCATAAATGAAAACAATGCTAAAGAGCCTTCTGCCTGATGTCATCTATTTATTCCACATTCAGCCTTCAGGACCCTGTTTTTGTTCCCATTACACAGTGGGGCTCCTGTTGACGTCCATTCACTTATAGGTTCAAGTCATCATCTGGAAACCTAGACAACAGTGTATTGGTTAAGCAAGTTAAAAGACATTCCACTAAATTATTAAAATTGATTTTATAGAAAATTATAATTACAAGAAAATATTTGTATAGAAAATGTACTATTAGATTTATTTCTGCAAAAATACGCGTGTGTAAAAAAAAACTTCACTAAAATGTCTTTGGTGACTTACCTCAAGATAATGGGATTAGAAGGTATTCTAATTTCCCCTTATTTGGGAGGCTTTCTAAATTTCTCTCAACATAGCTACTTTCTTAAGAGAAAAAAACTTTCCCCCAAAATTGAAACTTTTTGAGAGGAAGGCCTAATAATACTTTAAAATAGACCCTAATTTTGCTCACTCACTACCTGAAGAATCCAGAATAAAGTAGTTGGATTAAAAAAATGGATTAAAAGTAGTTTGTAAAGGTTAGGGGACGTGGGAAAGGGCAAGTCTTGATAAAAGAGAAACTTTATCTAATAGTTGGCAAGGGAGCATGAGTCCCCCAGCACCTAATAAAAACTGAAAAGATTATAGAAAGGGAGTTGCTTAAGAATCCTTCAGCCTTGTGGTTTGACCTGATGTCCTTATTGGACTGTTTTCACCTAAGTATGCCTAGGGAAGTGGTTACCTTTTAAGGCAAAGTGGTTTTAGGTTTATTTAATTTTTGTAAATGTAAAGCCACATCTAGAAGCTGTGCAAGCAGGGGACTAGATTAGAGAAAGGAAAATTGTGAATTATCTGCCAGTGAGAGAGAGAGAGAGAGAGAGCTCAGGCCTCTGGGGGACTGGAATGTCCACTTCATAGATAGCTAACTGATTCTTGACAGGTACCCTTAAGAAGCAGGGTGTATGTATATGGGTTTATATATAATGAGGTACTTTGACCTGCATTGTTTTGTTTTTGCTTAGTTTATTTTTTTGACTTTTAATACTGGGTCACTGTTATTAAATAACATTTGGTCAATAGTTGTCATCAACAAGAACTGTGGTTTGGATAAGTGTCCTCCGGAGACTCATGTATCACAGGGTTGGCTGCCAGCCTGTGGAATGCTTAGGAAGTAGAGCCCAGAGGGAGAAAATTATTTCACTAGGGGTGTGTATTTGTAGGGAATATTGGAACCTTAGCCCCTTCCTTTTTTTCCCCTTCTTCCTGCCCATCATGGGATGATCAACCTCCTCTGTCACACACTCTCGCTCATGTACTACTTCGTTGCAGGCCCCAAGATGGTGAGCCATTTGACTGTGGACTGAAACTTACAAACTGTGAGCCAAAATAAAACTTTTCTCTTTTTAAGTTTATTTATCTCAGGTGTTTCTTACAGCAATGCAAAGCTGACTAACAACAGGGAAATTTATTTAGAAAAACGAATTGGCTTGCAATTAATCTAAATCAACCTAAGGCTGGGAAAACTCATATTCTATCCTGGTTTTCAAATTTGTTTGCAGAGAAGAGTTAAAGGAAACAGGAGGTGTTTTTGTAACTTCTCAAATTTATTTTAAAATTCCTTATCTCCTTTTGGCCCTTGTCTTCATCTAGGTTGTATATTCGTGATGGTATTTAAAATGAAGATTTAAATGAACATTTAAAAATATTTTTATGTTTTATCAATTTCTTTTTTGTTTTGTTTTGTTTTTGTGGCACCGGGGATTGAACTCACAACTTTGTACCTGTCAGGCAGGCACGTAAGCCACTGAGCCAAACTCCTGGCCCTGGTTTTTTGAGGCAGGGTCGCACTGTGTAGGTCAGGCCGGCCTTGTGCTCGCGTTGTAGCCCAAGCCGGCCTTGAACTCACAACGCTCCACCTACCTCAGCCTCCCGAGTGCTGGGACTAAAGGCGTGCGCCACCACGCCCGGCTGTTTTATCAATTTCAATTGAGCATTTATTAAGAACAAGTGCTACGGTAGGGTGACAATGATGAACTATTTCACAATAGCTAGCAGGGAAAATTTTGAATACCCCCAACACAAAGAAATAGAAATGTCTGAATTGACACTCATGTCAGTTACTCTGCTCTGATTATTACACCTTGTATAGATGTCTTGAAATGTCACACTGTGCCCCATACAGATGTAAAATTGCTGTATGTCAATAGTAAATGTGTTTTTGAAAAACAAGTGCTGGGAAATTTGCAACCTAATAAAGATAATATTGGATAGGAATTTTAGATCTCATCTCATCTCCATCATTCTTTGCAGTAAACTGTAAGGCGGAATGAGCTACCAGTTAAGGAAAACAGATGAGCCTGAACCAATTTTGAAAGAGATGAATCACGGCAAAGTGACTCCACCAGAAAGTAGATACATGACCTCAGTCAAAGCTACTTAACCTCACATAACCTCTCAACAACTCTGAAGTAGGTGTCATCATTATCCTCACTCTGCAGAGAAGAGATATTGACAGTGCAGGGCTCTTAGTACGGCACCTAGGCTATCGGAAGCTCTATGTAAGTGCTGGTTACATAAATACACATAAAAAGGACTGAAAGACTTAGTGAGCAAGTTGAGACCAGACTCTGTCTGTGACCCAGTTTCTTCTTTGAAACTATGGTTCTAACCTTTCAGCCTCTAAAAAACCACAGATCGTTAAAATTATTTTCTAGAGGCTAGGATATGGCTCAGTGGTAGGGTGCAGAGCACAAGGCCCTGGGTTCAATCTCTAGCATTTCAAAACGCACAAAGAAGTTATTTTTCAGAATAATAATTAAACTCAGATCCTGAGCTGGTTCTTGATCACTGCACATTTTTGGGAAATATTGTCTTGAAAGAATTTCAAGTTTGGTGACTATTATAGTATGAGAATGGAATCACTTATCTCCATATCTGATCTCTATTTTAGTTTAATGCAAGCTACTCCATGAATATAATCAAAACTGTACTTTATTTTCAAAGTATTTTGTGACAGTGTTCTAGAAGTAAGGAGGTTGCAGGACAAGAGTAATATTCTACATTTAACTTCTGATTCTTGAACTCTATAAAGCTATTTTCTCTATAAAGTCAAATTTTTTCACAGAAAATTAGGAAAATGTGAGATGTAAGGGAAGTATCTGCTGCTGTATTTTAAGTAGAAATTTTTAAATGTGACAAATCTACCAATATGTTTTAATTTTCTGTGTGTGTGTGTGTGACAGGGATTGAACCCAGGGCCTTGTTGTGAAAGACAAGAACCCTCTCACTGAACCACATCCCCAGCCCAGATGTTTTAATTTTCAACAGGTGAGATGCTTTGTTCAAAAATGTATTGACAAGTGTGTTATTAATACTTTGCCTGGTAAGCTTCAGAAAACATAAAGACTGTATCTGTTTCTTCAAAGATTTTACCTGTTTTTTCTTTCTCTCTCCCTATTGTTTTCTATTTTTCCTTTCCTGAACTGTCTCCCCTATGCATATTAGAGAAATGATATCTACTTTGAAAATTACTGTCGGATGTTTATTGAAGTATATTTCTTGGTTTTAATTTTCTTGGGACATTTCACAATTTATATTGAAGAAAACTGTTTATTAAATTTTCCTCTTCACCCTTTAAGTTTATGTAATGATTTGTAGACAATCTCTCCTTGACTTACATGGAAGAATATTTTTAATAATACAGGATAAAAAAACAATGGTCAAATGTGGTTCACACATAATCTAATGCAGCTACTTAAAAGAATAAGAGAAGTTCTTTCTGCTGATATGAAAACCATGTAGCATGATCCTGTATATTTGAAAAATATGTCAATGCATAGAAAAATCTGTAAACTTTCAAAGTTACTTGTGAGTGGTGAGTGGACAGCACAGGGAAAGTAGGACTTCAGTATTTAACTCTGTATTCTGCATGGTAGAATCTTTCATGAGAATAAATTAATGTTTTATTTCTGTTGCTGTATTATTATTTTAAAAATTCACACTGGGGATTCAGCATTCCCTACCTTTTGTGTAGGTGGATAGACTATCACAAAGCTGCAGAAAACTTCATTTTCCTCTTTAAGTCCTTTTTCCCCACATAATTTCTGAAAATTCCACACTTGATATTAATTTTATTGTCAGATTTACTGCTGCATTTTCTCCCATCAAAAGTTTTCTTCCCTCCCTCCCCCCGGAAATACTCAAACAGGTCAGTTTATTAAGTCTCTCTAAAAACAAAAAAATACATCAAATGTCTTTTTATTCCTACTCAATATTTCTGAAAACCAAGCTGGGCGTGGTGGTGCACGCCTTTAATTCCAGCACTCTGGAGGCTAAGGTAGGAGGAGCGTTGTGAGTTCAAGACCGGCTTGGGCTACAATGCAAGCACCTGAGCTACATAGTGTGACCCTGCCTCAAAAAACCAGGGCCGGGAGTTTGGCTCAGCGGCTTAAGCGCCTGCCTGGCAGGTGTGAGGTTGTGAGTTTGATCCCCAGTGCCGCAAAAAAAAAAAAAAAAAGAAAAAAGAAAAAAAAATCTGAAAACCAGGAAATCCTAACTATCCACCCTTGGGTTTCATTAAATAGATTTCAGCCTTCTAAAACATACAGAATGACTCAAGTCCTATTGTGCTTCTTTGGGCCAAGTAAAAATGTAGAACTAAACTACATTGAAGTAAATGGCATTTAAACTAGATATATTTCTTATGTTACTGGTGTGAAGGCAGGTAGAGAGAGAGGAGAGAGAAGGGGAGGGGAAGAGAGGAGAGACGAAGGGAAGGAAGAGAAAGCAAGGGAAGGAAGGGAGAGATGGGGAGAAGGAGGCTGAAAAAGTGGGAAAGGGTGGGAGGGAGGAGGGAGAAGAGAGGCAAGAAGCTAAAGGCATTGCAGAACTCACACAGGTTATTCAAAGTTATTGGTATGCAGTTTATGCTAGCATGAAATGGAGTAGCTTTCTCAATTCCTGCATAAGTTTGCCAGCAAGAAAGAATAGTAGATTCATGCCTCAATTGACTCTGTCATAATCATTTCATATTCTAGCCTTGTCAGAAGGACCCATCCATTATACATACAACTAGAGGTACATTTGAATGGTGTGTCAGTCAGTGCTCACTAGAGAAGCAGATTTAATATAAGATATATATGTATGTAAATATTTACAAGGTAGGCTCACAATGGTTGCCTGCAGAGTCAAGTGCAGAAGGTGTAAAAGGGCTATCTTCCTGCTGGAGAGCTGAGATGGAAGGCTGAAGGTCTAGAGCTCACCGAAGAGTCCCATGGGAGTCCGTAGTAGGAAGCTGAAGAGTCTGTCCTGCAAGGCTGAAGAGTCTGTGTTGGAAGACAGGAGATGGACGTCTATGGCAAAGGTGAAGGCTGTGGCTCTTCTGAAGAAACAGAAGGGATCCTTCCTTCTTTTCCCTTTTTATTTCATTTAGGCTATGTGCCTATTGGGTGGTGCCACTCATGCCCTGGATGGGTCTTCCATCCTCAGTAAATCCATTCAGTCACATTCAGAGCTATGCTAACCCAATCAGTTGGGTGTTTTTTACTCAAGCTGACACAACAGTTAACTATCGCAAATGGTATGCTTTTTGATGCACTGTGAACTCCCTTAAGACCAATGTCTCTTAGTTGTTCTTTTTCAAGCTGGGAATATCTGGTGCTTATGAGACATCTCAATATTTGCAACCATTCTCTCTGTCTGGATAACAATGCCTGAACTGCTAGTGAAAACTGCCTCTGTTTTCCTGAAAGATTCTTTTGATTCTGTCCTGTGGATGGAGTGGATCTTCTGGTAAAGGGGAAGCGGACCTTCTGGCAAAGGGTAAGGAACTAGCACTTGAGAATCAAGTACTCTGAAAAAGGAGACTGAAGAAGATATTAGAAAATGGAGAGATATCCCGTGCTCTTGGATAGGAAGAATCAATATAGTGAAAATGGCCATACTTCCAAAACTGTTATACAGATTCAATGCAATTCAAATCAAAATTCCAACAGCATACCTCACAGAATTAGAGAAAACAATCCTAAAATTCATCTGGAGCCAGAAGAGACCTAGAACAGCGAAGGCAATCCTGGGCAACAAAGACCAGATAGGAGGCATCACAATTCCTAACTTGAAATTATACTATAAAGCTACTGTGATAAAAACAGTGTGGTACTGGCAAAAAAACAGACCCAAAGGTCAGTGGAATAGGTTAGAAGATGCAGAAACAACTGCAGACACACTAAGCTACCTTATCTTTGACAAAGTGCCAAACACATTCATTGGAAGAAAGATAGCCTCTTTAATAAGTGGTGTTGAAAAAACTGGCTTTCCATATGCCAAAGATTAAAACTGGACCCGTATCTTTCACCGTATACTAAGTTAAAATCTGAATCAATTAAAGATCTCAACATTAAAACAGAAACATTAAATCTGCTGCAAGATAGAGTAGGTAAAAGTCTTGAAGACATTGGTATAGGCAAAGACTTTATGAATAAAAGCCAGATTGCACAGGAACTATCACAAAGAATCAACAAATGGGATCTCATCCTACTGAAAAGCTTTTGCACAGCAAGAGAAACCACCAACAGTCTGAAGAGACAGCCCACAATGTGGGAAAAAATGCTTGCCAGCTGTCCCTCAGATAAAGGATTACTATTGACAACCTATAAAGAACTAAAAAAAAAAAAAAATCAGCCCTCTCAGATTTAAAGACCCAATCCAAAAATGGGGATTTGAGATGAACACACATTTCTCAGATGAAGAAGTACAAACAGCAAATAAATGCATGAAAAAATGTTCAACAGCACTGGTCACTTGAGAGATGCAAATGAAAACAACCCTGAGATTCCACCTCACCTCAGAAAGAATGGCTAGTATTAACAAGTCAACCAATAACACATGCTGGGGGAGGTTGTGGAGAAAAAGGAACACTTCTCCACTGTTGGTGGGAATGCAGGCTGGTGCAACCACTGTGGAAATCAGTGTGGAGATTCCTCAAAAAGCTAGGATTGGAGGTCCCATTTGACTCAGCTATTCCCCTTTCGGGTATCTTCCCAAAAGAACTAAAAACATCATACCACAGCAATATATGTGCAACTATGTTTATAGCTGCACAGTTCATAATAGCCAGATCTTGGAAACAGCCCAAATGCCCCTCAACTGAGGAATGGATGAAAAAGATGTGGTATTTCTATATAATCAAATACTACTCAGCTATAAAGAACGATAAACTAGACATTTTCATTCTTAAATGGATGTGCCTTGAAAATACACTTATCAGTGAAGTAAATAAGTCACACACATATAACCATTGTGTTGTTGCACTTGTGTGACAAGCTGAAAGAATATCTATATGTTTATGTATGTATATAAAAAATTAGTTAAGATAGTTAAAGAAAAGATTTTGAGTGAAAAGTAGTTTTCACAGGGTCATTTTCAGATTTCACTTTTACTGTGAATTTTTCTTTTGAAAATAATATAGCACTCATAACATTAAAAAAAATCAAGTTATGAAAGTCTTTATTAGCATTTCTGACCAGACAGAATCTGATGAATCATTTGGGGATATTTTTGTCGGATACCTTGAAAAGACTCTGGGATCAGGGTTGGATTAAGTTTTTGTGATAGATTCATTGCAAGATGTGCTGAACCCTCAAAAATTTGCCCTAAGCTAGCCTGGAAAAAATCGCTTAGTCCTAAAAGAGGCTAAAACACAAATTTCAACAAATGTTGGTAAAAGCAGCCAGCCTTCTCCCATGAAAATTCATCTCCCTCTGTCTCTTTCTCCTGAGGTTTTCCTCCCTATTAAACTAAAGTGGGAACCTGTTACAGACAAAATCTACCCCAAAACCTTTTGTAAACTGAACATTAATCAGTAATTTTGTATATTAGCTCATAATGCTAAAACTATGAACTTTTCTCAATTCATTTAAAAATCCATGTATTATGAATGTCTGTTTCAGGTTTTTCCAGTTTGGATTTGGTGATTTTTTGCAAGCCCAGTCAGAAACTACAACATAAATATGTTTATAGAATCTCTTTTCTCCCCACTGCACCCCATAGTGTTTGAGTATCCTCTTGACTGTTCCCATGTGTGAAGGCTTCCTAAGGTATCAAGGGATAACTAGATGTGGAATGTTGTGGGTCTGTTGTATCTATAGTGATGGGCGGATTGGGGACAAGGTCTCTGAGCAAATGCAATTCAAAATTCTTATTCCAGGAATTGCAGTCACTGGTAAGTTGACCTTACAGTGCCTGGGGTTCTGGTCTATGGTAATCTCCCTGGGACATGGTCTCATCTCAGCCTTTCTTCACTGAAAGCTCACTTTCCCATCTTCATGAGGCCTGAGATCCTGGTTTCTAACTCCTTTGGCTGTATGAACCCTCCTGCTCTGCCTTTCTTCTTAAAAGATTGATGTCTACCTGACTGGAAATTTAGTGTTATACTCTCTCTCTCTGAAGTGTTAGTTCTAAACAATGACCCTCAGAGGAGACAGTGAGTCTTAAATTTATCTCCAGTAATTAGCTTGATACATAGTAGGTGTTCTATAATTGTGAAAAGTGGAAAAAGGCAGGAGTGAATGAAAGAGGAGGAAAGAAAACTTTATTTTGATTTCTTTGCCTTTTTCCTCAAGTCTGATGCTGTGTTTTTTCTCTAGTTTCTTTGCTTTTTGCCATCTCATTTTCAATACCACTAATCTTTATCCTGATCTTCACTTTCCTTATATCTTTTTTCTTTTTCATTTTCAATGTCTAATTCAACTCTTTGTTTCCTCTTTTCAACTAACAAAGTCTTGGTGTGTCTTACTCTATTAAGAAAAAAAAGTTGAGTCAGATTAGATGGGAAAGTATCATCTAGCCATTCCAGGGCCAGACCCCACTGACCCATAGATTAGATTGAAGGAATTAATTCTTTCCTCACACTGTCTTTTTGAATCCAGATTAGTTCTCCAGGTTTTGGCTTAACCTAATTTCTCTGTTTGCCCCTCTGTCATCGCCCTAAAGTATTTCCAACTATGAACAAATGAACTAACACTTTTTTGGGCCCAGATCCTCGTCCAGTGTGGTTACTATGTGATCCTTATGAATGAGTGACTATTCAAGTTTTACCTACTATTTCCCTCTAATCTCAGTAATTGTTCTAAAATTCTTTCAATTACCATCTACACAAGGACTACCTAACACAGTGATGGCTAACGTTTTAGAGATTAAGTGCCCAAACTGCAACCCAAGACCCCTTATTTATCACAGAGTGCAAACACTGCAATTATACCTGAATACTGACCTACCGTGCAAAAGCTTGAATGAGTTATGGCTTGCAAAATCATCTCCTGGTACTGCTACTTCTTTTCAAGGATGGCCCCTATGTGTGCTGTTATCCGATGCTCAGTGACTGGGGCAATGCTGGGGCAACTTGGCTCACTTGCCCACAGAGAGGGTACTGTGTGCCCACTTCAGCATACACACCATAGGCTCGTCACTACTGATGTAACATTTCCCAGTGCCTTATTCCTCATTCATTGTGGAAACAACCAAGATTATTCTTTTTTTAAAATTTTATTTTAAAGAGGATAAAACAATAAAATCAAACAAAACAAACCAATGTTAGAGATACAGGATTTCAAAACATGAAATCAACAGTAGTTAACATAATGCCTTTTGATGTCTTCAAAATAGCTGCGGATAATTTTGGACATAGTAAAAATCGAACACAACAGAATAGAATAGAAACAATAGAAACAAAACAATGAATGCAATAAAGGATTTCAAAACAAGCCAATAGTAAATCCAAAATTGCTACCATAATATATCTTGCTATCCTTGAAATAGCTTCTCCTGCCATAGGATTTAACATAATCAACCAAAACAAAAGAAAATAAAACCCATCCCAGCAAAACAATGGAAATGATATAGGGCCTCAAAAGAAGACCATAGGGAATCAACAACGGCTACAACCCTCAGAAGGAGAGCCCCTCTAGATGTCACACTGTGTAGTGATATTCTTTGAACCTAGGATCAGACCACTGGCCCTAGACCTACAGTGTTAGTGAAACACCAAAGTGCCACAGGTATCCAATTGCATTTCACCTCCATAGCTATCATCACAGCCTGTGTTTCTCCAGATAAGTTGGTCACTTACAGGGGTGGGGGGTGTAGACTGGTACTTCTTGTTTGCCAACCTGTGTGCTGGAAGGGCCTGGGGTCTGGCTGTTCCCAGTCCACTGGTAGCCTGCGCATGGTGCTGATTCCCAGACTGGGCTTATTTGCTGGTGCGGCCATTGTTCTCTCTGCCCCAGTCTGTGAATGGCACTGACTCACAGGGAGAGGCTTGGGTGTAGCTGTTCCCAGCCCACCAGCAGCCCACACATCCCAAGATTATTCTTATGGGTAAAAATTTGTCAACTTTTGTCTTAATGAATATTTTGCTGTAGACCCACCCATAATCATCTTAAAGAACAAGGCCCATCTATTATTAATTCCTGACCCAATGTTCTTGGGAGCCATTGAAGCTGGAAAATGACCCACACGTGAATTTACCAAAGTAACAGAGCACCTGGGTCAACCACGTGAAAAATGCTCCCATAGCCCAGCAAAACAGGAGGCTCTTAAACAAGCCAGGCCTGGGTTGCTAGGCAGAGGGGCTGAAATTGACGTCATCCTTCCCTGTATATAAATAAACCTGCAGCATTGGTTGACCAGTTCCTTTCCTCCCATCAGGAGGATAAGGGCTCCTCTTGACTCCAGCTTTGTCTCTGTCTTTATTTTCTCATTCTCTCGCGGTCCTTCACCCCAAGAACCTCAGGAGCCGCATGGGTTGCGGCACAATGTAACTATGATCAGACTTGACTCTTAACTAAAATTGGTCACCAAAATTTTGTCCTGCCACATTGTCCTGCTCTCTTTTTTGTGGTAAGAGACCCAAATTTTCTTGGTTCTGGTCCTCACTAATATGGCCTCTCTCCAGCTCTCTGGACTTAAGCATGTTATTTAGAATAGGAAACAGTAAGTAAGATCTTTTGCAAAAGGGAAGGAGACCAAGAGATGAAAAAAGGGAGGAAGTAGAGCAGGAGAAGGAGATGGAAAAATAATTAAGATGTGTTATGTACATGTACCAAGTCCCCATGAGGAATAATCATTATATGCTGCAAATACATATTAATAAAAATATATAGCAAAGAGGAAATGCCAGGATCACTTAGCCTGGTAAGACCCTAGTTCTCTATAAGCTGGAGAGGACTCCCTGTTCACTATGACAGCCTGTCCTTTTATTCCTTCTCACTTTCAAAAATCAACTCACCAATATTGACAGTTGTCAGTGCAATGTTCTCAGATCTTGCTTGGATAATTCCAGTCTGATGGACAGCCTCTAACCAGTCTCAGAGGTAATACTCAGTAAGGGATGAACCTGCGCACTTGTTACTTACCATTGTCTGGTGCTTCTCCCTTTCCCAGTAGTCTAGTCTTATCACTTTTCACATTTTCATCTCTATTCCTGCTTTTGTCACTCTGGATTTCAGAAATGACACCAGTGAGTTCCTCCTACTGGACTGAAATTAGTGCCTTCTCTCTCAGATTCAACAGAATAGTTCTCGATGTTCTGATCCCAGCCTTGGAAGGATGATGCCAGATCTCCAAAAGTGAGTCTTGGATGATTTCAAGCTTCAGTTTTTTCTTAGGTTCTTTGACAAATACATGCCTGTTTCTACTTCATACACCCTTTACTCACTCTGCCTTTTGGACCCAGCCTATTGATATTGCACCTGCAATTATCCTATGCCCTTCCACTGCACAGAGCTGCTTTAAATGCCTGAGAAGCTCTGTCTTTTTAAGGAGAACCCCTGAGAATCTTGGGTACCAGTCCCGGGCCCTACGGGAAGGTTGGCAATATTTTTCCTTTTGGAGAGGAGAGGAGAGTTCCTTTATACCATATAGAGTGTCTCACTTTTGTTGACTTCTCAATGTTCAGCTCAATCTCAAAATTTGTCTTCCTTTCATAGAAAAGAAGAATATAGAAACTTCAAATCTTAAAGATCTTGTACATCAGTTAAAGTCAAAGTAACTAGTTAAGGAACTATTACATATAGATCCCAGATTATAAATCAAATAGAGATTAGAATATTTTGTAATAAATTCAATATTTTCCACAAGTTACCTTCCTTCAGGACAGTCTTCTTTGAATTCTGTTGGTCTGGGTCAGCACCTAACTCCAACCACCTTTATCAATTGTAATTCGATAATGTTTCTTAGTTGAATATAAGCCCTTTCCCCAATTAATTGTTAATGAAAAATCTGATCTTTACATTTTGTTACCCCAATAGGAAAGAAAGCTAGAAACTCCCAGAGATATTGTCTTAGTTACTTTTCTTGTTGCTGAGACAAAATACAAGTTAAGGGAGGAAAGGTTTATTTTGCTCATTGTTTGTAAAGGTTTGTAAAGGTTTCAGTCCATAATTGGCTGGCTTCAAGGCAGGGTGGCTTTGCAGAGAGGCATTGCAGAGGAAAGCCAGTTCATGGCAAACAGAAGACAGCAAAAACAATGAGCAAGGTACCTTAACAGCATCTTTCTTCCCCTTTTATTTTATACAGGCTATTTAGGGCAGGTAGCACTCATGCCCTTAATCCTAGAGCCCTTGATGCTACATTGCACCATGAATCAATTCCACCATCACACACTCCAGATCAAACCACCTCTGCAAAAGCCCTATCTCTGAGCACATGAGACTTTGGGGGGACACCTAGAAACAACCTATAACAGGTATCAAGATCTGCATTGCTTCACACCCAAAGCCTGTAGTGCCATGAACAGTTCCAGAAGATACTTGTCGGGAATGTTATCAGTCTCAGAGGAAGTTCCCCTAGAGGAGTTGCTTTTCAACACACATGCCTATTTTCAGTTCCCAGGATGCAGTGTTTTTCTGGCTACTATGTTCCACAAGACCCCACAACTCTGCACTTCACTTTTATACTTACATGGCCATCACAACTCCTCAGCATTGGTCCTAGTCCAAGCTCCTTTAGACAGTTGATATGGTCTCTGGATAGGCATTAGGGGAACAATAATCTTTTAAATTTCCCTTTAAGCTTTCCTTTGCTATTGTCTGAGTGAAGAGTAAATATTTTCAGATTATCCTTACCACGAGGTTCCATATGGTATGGTCAAGAAAACATAGTGGTGCATGCCTGTGATCCCACCACTCAGGAAGCTGAGGCAGGAGGATCACTGTGAATTTAAGGCCAACTTGGACTATGTAGTGAGTTCAAGTGCAGCCTGAACTAACTAAGATCGTGTCTCAAAAAAAGTAAACATGTTATAGAACACTAGTATCTACAGTTTCCTCTAAAGCATCAGAATCTGGGAGTTAGTCAGTCAGTCAACCCATATTTACCCGCTATCCCCATCCCCCGCAGTGGAATCTCACTGGCAGCCGCCAAAAGTAAATGCATCCTTTGGAAGTACATACTTGGTTATTCAAAGCTCTTGTACATTATGCCATGTAATTTTATATTTGTGCAAAAAAAAAGAAAGATTCTTACTGGGCATCATGTGAAAAAAAAAATCAAAGCTATATTTACCCTTTCATCATGTCTGGATGAAAATGTGGAGGGTGGTGGGCAAGATCTGGAAGGAAAACAAAATCGGCCCAGGTAGTGTGTGGGAAGGTGGGTTGCTAGGTTACCTGAGCATGGGAGAGCTGGAAGGTAGTGGAAAGCAGTGTAGAGTATGGATCGCGGGGCCAAGTTGTCTTTGTTTGAATTCTGGTTTGGCCATGGCTAGCTTTGGTATGTCAGCGAGTTACTGAATACCTGTGACTCAATTTCTTCATTGGATATAATCTACTTCAGAGGGAGTTTTACTGAGTAAATGAGTTAATACGTGTAATGTGCTTGGAAGAGGTCTTAGCATGTAGAAAGCATGGGTGATTTTTTAGGTGCTGTGGGAGCTGATGATTAGCTGGTGCTCGTTTCATATTTTCACCTTAAATGAACCCGGCTCAGTATCTCAGTCGCTGGATGCCTAGTCTCAACAATGACGGGAAATGAAGGTTCGGTTTGCATGTGTCTTCCTTCTTCTGGTCTCTCCTCAACTCATTTGTTTTTCCAAACCAGGGGAAAGTGCACACATGACTATTTTCAAACCCTCCTGCTCTCTGTACTCTTGCAATAGCTCTGGCACCCTTGAGGCACAGCAACTTGATTTTCAGGGCTCTTTCTTCTAATAGAAACAGACAGAAGGCCACCAACATCTACAGGATCATATCAAATATTTACTTCCAACATTTCACGTAGCTAGCAAAGAAAGCCTTACAACTAGCTGTTCTTTTAGAATGAAGGAGCCTAAAGCTTGTTTAGAAGGGCTAGATTGGCATCCAGGTTAGGTTTAGTTAGCTTAATGTATCTAAGTCATTATGAAATTCAGGAAGTTAATGACATTCAGAAAAAGACTCTGTATTAAGTCAGTTTAATACTGAAAATCATGCAGGCAAATATACTAGTTCCTTCCATCAGACCTACTCATTTGAATTCAAGCAGCGGAAAATCACAATGAAAATAAGAAATATTTCTTGTAAGAAAACCTTAGATGATAGTACATTATTTATGTGTCAGTGAGTTATAAGATTTGATACTTTGTGAAATGAGAAGGAATGTTTCCACTTCTAATTCTGCAGGGAAGGGAGGCACTTGCTGGAAGAATTCAGTTTAATGAACTGTTTTGGGCAAAACCTGGGGACGGAAGTTAGAAGGTGGTTTGATAAAAGGGGAATTAAGTGAGACCTCCCTCCCCTAAAGACATTATAGCACAGAAGCACAAACCTACTGTTTGAACATCGAATCAGGACAGTGAGAGGGAAGGACATTCATTGATTGTGATCCCCGGTGAGGAGCCCTCAGAAGCACACAAGAGGCAGACACCAAAATTCTGTGCATTCGAATCTTGTTCATTCAAGTGATTTCCTTCTCAGCTTTTCCTCTCTCACCTTTGGAGTCCCAATCATTATCTTTGTGATATTTTCTTTTCCCTCCTGTTCCTTCCTCCCTCTCCTCTCTGTCCCTTTTGCCTGCAGTGACTCATTGTGTTAATACTGCACTAGTCTCTTTGAGATACTTGGTACCCTGAGTTAATAAAGATTGACCTTTTGCAGTTAACATTTTTATTAGTTTGCTGGGGCTGCCAGAACAAAATACCATAAATTGGTAACGGATATCTACTGTCTCACAGTTCTGGAGGCCAGAAGCCCAATATCACATGTTAGCGGGGTTGCTTCCTTTTGAGAGTCGTGTCTGTCCCTCTGGCTTCTGGGCCTTGCTGGCAATCTTTGGCATTTCTGGGGTTATAGAGGCATCACCCATGGCACTGCCTTTTTCTCCATGTGGTGTTCTCTCTCTGTTTGTGTTTATTTCTGTGTTCATAGTTCTCCTTTTTACAAAGACATGTCATATTGCCAGTAAATTTAGTTTCTGGTGATACTTCTCTTCCTGGCTTACAGATAGCTGCCTTTTTGTGTTCTCACCTGCCTCTTCTCTGTGAGCATGGAAGGACAGAGCGTGCTGATGTCTCTTATACAGGCAGGATGGTGATATGCATCTGTAAACCCAACACTCAGGAGGCTGAAGCAGGAGGATCACTACAAGTTTAAAGCTAGCCTAAGCTACATAGTGAGTTCAAGATCAGCCTGAAAAACACAGTGAAGTCCTGTCTCAAAAAACAAAACAAATTGAAACAAAGCAAAACAGTAACAACATCAACATCAACAACAATAGAACAACAATGATGTTTCTGTTTATGGGACTGGAACTCTACCCTGATGACTGCATTTCACCTATCTCCAACTACAGTCACATTGGGGATTATGGCTTCAATATACAAATTTGGGGGGAGTAGAATTCCATCCATAACAGCCTTGCCTTTTTAAATTTTGTTTTATTTGTTGCAGTACTGCAGTTTAAATGCAGGGTCTTTTCACTGAACTACATCCTCAACCCTTTAAAAAATATCTCTCAACTTTTAATGAGCCTTTATTACTGAACTGTGAACTTCACATATTCTTCTTAGTCTCTCCTCTATCGTAGATGATACAGGACAGCTAGAGAGAGCTAGAGTTGGCCATTTCCTTTTCCTCAGATTGGCTGAGTACTGACAAGGCTTTAGTAAGATAGGCTTTCCTGTTGATGAGTCTTCTTAAGAACAAAATGCTTGCTGGGTGTGATGGCATATGCCTGTAATCCTAGCACTTGGGAGGCTGAGACAGAAGGATTGCTGTGAGTTCAAGGCCAGTTTGGGTTACATAATGAGTTCAAGTCCAGCCTGAATTACATAGTGAGACCCTGTCTGAAAACAAGCAAGCAAGCAAACAAACAAGTAACAACAACAAAAATGTTCAATCATATTTCAAAATGGTTACTTTCTCTCTTCTCCCATTGTAAATATAAGGGGATTTTTTTTCTTCAATATTCACTGTAGAAGCCTAGTAAAACCCTGGAGACTGAAAGTCACAGAAATGTGAGGCCTTCCTGGAATTCTGAAACTCAGACTTGTCTCTACTGAACTTCTAGCATCTCATTGATTATAGTTCAGTTTTTCTCACTTTTATCCCTGGGGAAATTCCTATTTGTGGGTTTCTGCTCCAGGAAATTGTGATTTTCTGTATCTATCAATCTTTTCAATTTTTGGGGCAGCAGTGACTCTTGGGCATCTCCTTGCTGATGAATCTAAGAAGAGTTGTTGATTTTCCCATTTGCTCAGCTTTTTACTTATGATTAGGTTGGTTCCAAGTGCTGTATATACCTGGCTGGAAATAAGAAATTAGTATGTAATAGAATTCTTTGATGTTAAAAAATTTTAAGTTGATGCCTAAATTCTCAAAGCACTTTTCAGAGATATTAAATAGTGTGCTTAGTAGTCTGGTACAAAAAATACTTACTCTTAGGAGACAGAAGCATCATGATGGTAATTGTATTTATTGAAAGAAATGTTCAAACAAGGAACAGGGTGTGTGGCTCAGTGGTAGAGCCTGATGAGCATGCACAGCACCTTTTGTTCACTTCTCTGCAGCGGCATCCCCTTCCCAGGTCAAAACAATACAAAACCATCACTATTTTGGGGAGACTAAGCCTGAGAATACAAAGCATTATGAATAGTTTGGAAGCAAAGACAATGTATCCAAAATGCGAAGTATCACAAATTTGTTACACCGAGCAGGCTTTAGAATTAATCAATTGGCTTCCTATATTAACTTATGAGTCTGCCCCAGGCCTAAGTGACTTGCCTGATGAGACAGCAGCTGGCATGCAGAAACAGAACTCTCCAGACCAACGGTCACAGCAGAGACCTGTAGTGACCTGTGACACCATGACGTCTCTGAAGGCAAGATAATACTGCAGCAGAGGACACTAAATCTCAGAAGTCCAGGGCAGTAACTGCTAACCTTAGAGATAAAACAGCTCTCTCATTAAGCAGAAATTTACTGCTTGGAATGTCTTTGTTTCATTTCACCAGGCCTTACTCACTATTGCGTCTTTTGCCTCAGCTGTCCCCTGAACTTCTCTGCACACCTCCCTGATATGGGCCTAATAAATAGTTTCAATTCGGAGAAGTCAGGGTCTTAGCTACAAGAGCTCTGACCTTCCGGAACCCCTGTATACCATGTTATCTTTGTCTACTGTCTTTTATCCTTCACCCTACACTTGCCCAGGGATGGGGGACTGCCCAGCTCCTGACAGTATCCTTCTTTCATAGGGTGGAGGTGAAGATACTATCCCACAGAAAGGTGCTACACATACCGTGGGCAAGCATGAAATCAATATGATGCACTGTACTTTTCTCCAAGAAAGAAGGATCAGATATTTTGAATAGTCATATAACTTACCATCTAGGTGCTACCAAGCTCCTCCTTAGTTTATTATAATTGGTTACTTGGAATTACCATGACTCTCCAGGACTGTGATTACTACTGTGCAAAGTTTTTATTAACCACCTCCATATCTACTTTGAGGTTGTGTTTCTTTACATTCATTTGCTAGAGGACAAAATGGTAAAGAAATTTCTCTGATAAATGTTTTTGGATGAGTTCTTAGGCATTTGGTGAGGTTAAAGAGACAGCAATTGATCTGAAGGTCTTTACAGTCCTCCTTTTAAAAACAGTGCCCACCCTGGTAGTCCTTGATGTAAGCAGATAGATGGCAAAAAAATTATTTCTCTTTTCAGATCAGTTTTGACTGTTGAGAAGCATGTGGTTACCCCTGTTGTCATCATATGACTTTTCTGTAGTAATAAGGAAATACGCTGACAGAATAATGGTCAATTATTTAATCTGAACAGAGATGAGGATAAAACTGCTAAGTAGGCATGATTAGAAACAAGTTAAGTAGAGCTGAGCAGTATTAAATAAATGCTTAGAGAAAATGCAAAGCAGTAAAAGTAAAAAACTGCTTGTTCCAGCAGTACCTGGAGCAAAAGCATCAAAAGTTAGGTCAAAATACAGTATTAAGCACAAGTCCTGCAACACAGAGGTCACAAGCTGGGAGTTTACAGGACGTGTGGGATATATGTGCTTTGTTTGGGCAACATCACACTTTGAATTTCAGTCTGTGTCACATTGTACAGAATCTAGATATCTAGCTTCTCTTGAAAATGTGAAGATTTGTCAATTATCATTCGAATTCCTGGTTGGCAAGTTGGCTGGAGCTAAATTCCTGATGTCCCCTTTGGAGAGAGCATGAATCTCCAGTTCTTTGCACAGACCTTAGATGGATTAAAAACCAGGTTATAAAAATAAAACTTTAAAATTTACAGGAGACAAAATAGGAGAATATCTTAAGGATACTTTACGAGGACAGATTTCTTTGAATATGTTCTAAATGGCAGACACAATGCATTCAAATTTTATTTTCAAAATAAGAAGTTTTATTCAACAAAGGCCATTACGGACAAACTGTAAGGAAACCAATTTGAAACTACCTTTAATAAAACCAACAAGGATTTGCTCTCTAGAACATTAAAGGTATTCTAGCACTTAATTTTCATTTATAACAGAAAAAACTCAGAAAATAGAATATTAACAAGTAATTGAAAAGGAAAGTAGTATAATCATGATATATCTTTTGTGAATATAATAAAAATATAGATCAATAGATAAATCAATTTCATTTTCTAACAGTACAGGTGACAAAAATTATGTTGTCAAGTAGAACAAATACTTTGCAAAGATATGAGGACATAAAAATTCTCATATTATTGCTGGTAGAAGTATAAACAGTCACTGGAGTGAGTTATCTTGGCGGTGCATAGTGAAATTAAGCATGTGCAAATACTGTGCCTAGAAATTCCACGCCTGGAAAAATTTCAACATCTGGAGAACCATTTGCATAGAGTTTTGCAAAAATATACCCTTAAAAACACATACATCAATGCTCATGGAAGTATTGTGCTAACAAAGAAAGATCAGAAATAACATGACAGTCCATCTTTGAGTGAATGTACAGGTCAAATGTGGTACACATATTTAATGGAATGGTATTGTGTGTATCAGGTAAGTTTGATAAAAGTAAGATTTACGCATATTACAGATAAATATGTATCTAAATAAATATGTATGAAAGATGATTTGAAGATTAAACTTTAAATACACTAGAGTGAATACCTATACCTGGAAAAATACTGGGGTTGGTAGTATAGAATAAAGAGAATTAAAATAAAAACAAATCAAAACAGAGCACTATAGATTTACAGGGCATCAATGATAGCATAATAAGAACTGGAAAATATGACCCATGAGATTGTGTAAATCTAAAATTATCACAGACTCCAATAAATAAAGAAAAGTTACTATTCCTTTATATTTTGGGCAAATATAACTCTTCCAATTTTTCTCTTCCCTTTCTCCTTTTTTTTTCCCTTTTCCTCCTCCCCCTCCTCCTCTTCTGCACTGTGGTGGATTAACTAATGGTCAACTCATGATACTCAGCTGAATTGAATCAATATGGTGCCGGGTGTGGAAGGCCCACCTGAGGATTGTTGCCAGCAGCATAAAAAGAGAACTGGAGGGGAAGATGGTGTGCCATTGATTCTCCTGGAGAAGCTTTTCATACTGGTTTTGCTGATATGAACTCAGCTGTTCTCATCTTTGGAGGAGCTCAGGGCCTCACTGTCGCTGAGAACGACTATGGTTCTCTTCAGGGGAGCTCTGGTGTTTGCCTTGAGTGTCGCTTTCTGGTTCTAGCACAGATCTCTCAGCCCTGCTAGTACAGATCCTTCATCCCATTGGCTTCCACCACTGGCATGTGGGCTTTCCCAGTGTAGATCCTTGATACAGACTTGCATGAGACATTGTTGTGGGCTCTAAGCCTCCAGTTGGACTCATAGAGGACATTGCAATGGGGTGCCAGGGCTTCAGCTGGATTCTTTGGGTCTCTAGTGCATGGACAGATCTCCTGCACTCTTTTGCATTTGACTCTTTGGGTGAATAACATACAATAATCCTATAGATTATGTGTACTGTGTTAAATCTTTTCAATTTTAAACCCTGACTACAACACCCACCTTCTCTTCTGGGTGCCTCTCCAACTCTCTCCTTTTTTTTTTCTCCTCTTCCTTTTTACAATTAAGTTTATGAAGATGGAATAAATTCCATGATGTGTCCTGACCTGAATGGTTCCACTGCCAGTGGTTCCAGTGCCAAATATTTGTAGTTTCCTGTTGCCCAGGGACACATGTGTGGCCTTCCTATGTTGCTGTTTTCACTGTGTTAATTGTCTCCGCTCAGTAAAGTTCTGCACACAACTGCTAAGTGACCTATAAAGCATTTGTTAAGCAGTCTCTTTCTAGAAAACCAGAAGGAAAATTTCAGCAAATAAAACTATTCTAGTGCTACTGGATTTGAAGAGGCAGATAGTGGTTGGATTTTATAAGAGCCTTTTGCTGTCTTCCTTCATTTTCTGCCTGTTTTTACATTATTTGATCTGTGCAGAACTGGCTGTGTGTGAATCACTCTCCAAGGAACTATATTCATGCTAAACTGAAATGTGGACTTCTGAAGAGTCGTACTACCTATCCTTTACAAGTCTTGGGAGCCCTTGCTGGCCTTTATTACATAAAAGTTTTATAGCACCTAGGATCTTTAGAGAAAACACACATATACAGGACGGGGATCCAACGTTTGCTGTCTTTGCAGCAGAGGGCCTCCCGGCATGCTGGATTTATTAGATGTTTCATTTTTCTTCAACATTTGGATTTCCAAATATGTGTTTCTAGCTCAGTCTTCAAAGGAGAAAAATTTAGCCAAAATGTAATGAAACATTGCAGCATCGGTTCCCTGAAGCCAAGAACAACTGTGGAACTGTTCCAACTTGGCTGCAAAGTAGCATCCGCTGTTTCCTGTTCTCACCCCTCCAGCCAAAGAGACATTCATAGCTGCAGTGCTGGAATTTTGTAGTGGAAATAAACAAACAAATGAAAGCAAGGAAGAAGAAAAGGAACCAGTTCTCTCTTTCGTTATCTTTTACCCTCTCCACTATCGTTTGGTTATGTCACTGTTTCTAGTCTGGAAGTAACTGAGGAGATTTCACAATACTTAGAACAAAATTTGTTCCCTATTCTGGAGCCACTTACTCATTCAATAAATATTTGAAGAATATATATATATATATATATATATATATATATATATATATGATATATGGTTCCACCTCCCACCAGGTAATTGTTAAGTTGGCCTTTTTGTGATGAATTCATATATTTTGTGTTGTTTGGGCTGCTTTGCTCATGATTTTGTGAGATGAATAGTTGCTGGAAATTAAGCTGCTAGTCTCTCATTGAGTCGTTACATGGCTTTAAAACTCATTTCATAGAAAGTTGGTGCTCTTAGAAACAGAGAAGGCGTGAATGCCTTACAGCTCTGACCTACATTCTTGCTTGCTGTGAGATGAACTGTGAATTTTAGTAAGAATTGCCTGCTGTTCATACCGAGCTGCAGGGTTGTATGGTACAGTACAGTGCAGAGTAGTGTAAGATGATGTAGTTTAGCATATTAACCTTGTGATCTTGAGTATCTTAAAATTTTGAGACTCAGTTTACTTAATGGAATAGGAATGTTTGGGTTTGGATTTGCTGAACAAAATTAAGTAAGGTACTTTAGGTGGTCCTTAACAGCCCATTAAATGTTGGCCTCTTCATATGGCTGCCTAAAAGGAACATGAAGGAAATATAGAGAGCTTAGTCCTAGTCCTCAGAAACTCGCAAAACCACCAGAGAAAATGCCTCTGAAAAGAAACCAACATGGCACGAATTCACTTTCTGTCTACATCATCACCAATTCTGGGAATGGAAGATTTTTCTTTAGAAACTATGTTTATATTTGATGTTTACACTTGATGTACAGAAGGCTTTCTATAAACCGACAATGATTCTCCTTGGGAGAAATCAGATGCTGGGTTTTTAAGTTGGGTTAAAACACACAGACATACATACACATGTACATAAATATTACAGTGACATTAGGCCTCCATTAGGATGTTCAACTGAGAGTTCTACAAATGTTTGTTCCATCTATGACAGCTCATAGAGCATGCTATTTCCAGTGTTTGCAAATAACAACATAAATAGAAATCTGCTCAAAGAGATTCTAGTTAATATGTTTGTACTGAAAAGCAATTTTTCATCGTATTGTATATTAAAAGAATTGAAAACCCTCCTTATTTTCATTTGCAATTGTATAAATGTCTTTATGCTATATGAGGTGCAGGTCTTGGCAGGAGAATATGAATGTGTCATTTGATAATGCTTGGTCAACACAGGCATGATCTCCAGAATGGGCCTCTTTTTGAAGCAGTCATTTAAAATCCTGATTTTATGCCAGCAGGTTTAGTGAAAAAAAACAAAGGTTCTGAAGCTAGTGAAACTTAGGTTCTAGTCCATATACCTTACAATGAGATGTTCAAAATTTGCTAAGGTAGGGTGGTCACATTTGGGTAGTAGATACAGAATCTTCTGTGATCCAAGATTGAGGCCTTTCTACTCTCATGCTAACTGCTGTTAAAATATCTCTGTTGACTGAAACCATCCCAAGTGGATAGCAGTGTGACAAAGGCCGTTTGGGACCTCCCTAAGGGGCACTTTCTGGAAAGGTGGCTCCACACCAGGGCCTTAATTATCTTGAGAAGAGGATGGTCCTGGACAGTTTCTGGTAGAAATATAAACAATTAGAATCTGGCATCTCCTGGTTTATTTTGATGGTGAGTTTAGCAGTGCTTCAAAGGAAGTCTTGCTTATCAACTGGGGTGTCTTGATGACTTTACACTTTACAAAGTTTCTGGTCTCCTGCAAAGGTAGTGTAGCTACAGGTTCCTAGGGGGCCATCTTCTGGGGGTAGTGGTCCAATTCTGAAGTCTTGAGGTGGCATTCATGAGTTTTAACTTCTCTAATAAAGTCGGGCCAGGGAGTATGCAAATGGGGGGTGTGTGGAAAGTGTGTCCAGACATAGTAACAGCCAGAGAAGGGGATTGAGGAGTTGTTAAAGAGTTAGGGATTGAAGATTACTAATCAATCTTCTTCTTTGGGAAGCAATTAAAAAATTAATCAACAGGATTGGGAGTCAGATGTAGGTCTTGTTCTGCCTGCAGTTCTGTCTCTCCAGTCTGATCATCCCTGATGTGTGTGAACCTAGGAGAAACAGGCAATGCACTTAGGCTAACCTGTCACTAATACAGAATTGTCCATCACTCAGGTGTTAGTGGCCACTATTCCTAACCTATGCAAAGCTTAATGAGGTGCCCTTTAGGAGCTCCTGCATCCCTCACTGCATCTTTTAGAGTGGACAGATAGAAACTTTTGGCTTTTTCCTCGATCGCTTTTCCTGTGTCAGTATTCTCCAATAGAAAATCCAGAGGCCTATACCGCATCATTTGTAACTCTGAATGAACTTGGGCAAGGTTTAGCCTCACTTGGTATTGGGAAAAAAGTATTTATTTTACTTGCTAAATATTACTGTAGGATTCTTTATTAGAAATGGAAGAATACAAAACATGCAGAAAAAAGTATTTTTAAGAGTTCCAGAAAGACTAGAATCACATTTAATATTCTTTCCATAAGGTAAACAAGTAATCCTGTGTTAAAGCTCACCAAGGAAAGATCATTTGAACCATGCTTATTGTAGTACCAAGAAATTAGACTGAAAGCATCTAAGGAACTGTGAGGAGCTGGTAGAAGCTTCCTGTAGGACGTGGGTACCTGCTGGATGACGCATGGGGGTGGTCAGTGGAGTGGGAACCAATTCTGGATGGGGCATTTCAGGAAAAAGGGACAACTTTGTGATGGTGCATCTTCATCATTCATCCCTCAGATGAAGGTTTCCCTGTCAAGGCAAAGGAGCAGCAGTCACTCATACTGGACAGAAGAGGGGGATGTTTCATCATTTATGTGGTTGTAGCATGGCCTTACCAGAGTCTCCTTCCGAACACGGGCATGGAGTGACCCGTTAAGACAGTGCTTAGATTTTGTGGGTGTGGTTGACATGCAGGTGGGAACCTCAGAGGTTGGCTGTCAGCAGGGCTGTTTTTCACTTTCTTATTGGGTTTTGGCATATGTATCTATCTTCTTTTCTGGAAAGCAGAGAAGAAAGTCATATTCTGAAGCAGGGTCAAGATGGAACACTAAGACAGAGAGCCTCTAACTGTGTTTTAGGGATTGTGTAAGGAACAAGAATTAATCTACAGGACCCAAATGGGGAACAACTTCAACATCCAAAAACCACGTGGAAAGGTAGAGGAACAGCGGGTGGCCTGGGCCGTTCCACACCCTGAGCTGCGTGCAGTGCCTCCTGAAGCGAGTTTGCATGCAGGTGTCTGTGCACACTGGTATGCGTAAGCAAGGCTGGAGGATGAATGCAGTTCCTCTTTTCTGACTTCAAATCCAGGGTTCCTCTCCAATGTTAAGGCAAAGTTATTTTTTTTTTAAATCTCCTTATTACCTTCCAGGAATTCCTTCTTATAGTCCATGTCTTCATACATAATGTTCACTTTAATCTTTATTTTACTTAGATAACAATGGGAGGGTTAAATTATTAACATGGTTAGAACTGGGAAGGGATACCTAAGAGAAGTCGTTGTTCTTTGCCTTATACATTTATTTAAATTATTATGTAAATTTTATGCACTAATTTATTATTATTGTTTTGAGACAAGGTCTTGCTGTGTAGTCCAAGCCAGCGTTGAACTCATTATGTAGCCCAGGCTGGCATCAAACTGGCAATCCTCCTGCCTTAGCCTTTCAAGGGCTGAGATTATACATGTGCACCACTACACTGGGCTCTGCACTAACTTATTTTTAAAAATTAGACTTTACTAAAAATAAAAATTAAAACAATAAAAGAACCAATGGTAGTGAAGTTATATTTGCTTGTAATACACCCTGAAGGATAATTTTAGAATTAGTATTTCCCTGTTTTGGAAGGGAAATTCAGAATTTGCTCTTATAGAGGAGATGATGTAGGGTTCTTGGGTCTATTTAAAAGACAGTTTTGATTATAAGTTAAAAGATTAGGGCTGGGGATATGGCTCAGTGGCACAGTGCCTTTCTGGCAAGCACGAGGTCATGAGTTCAATTCCTGGTACCAAAAAAAAAATCACAATTTTATCAATTGTATAAAATGAGAGGGGAGGGGAAGGGGAAAATTAAATTGTGTTATACATATGTGCTAACTCTTCACATAGACTATATTCATTACATACTGAAAACACATACCAATAATGTATACATGTAATGAAAACATTACTGATTCATTTAATTCATTAACTAATGGGGAACCAGTAAGATGTATGAATAAAACAAGTTGAAGAGAGTTGGAAGAGCAGACTGTATGGAGGCAGTGAGGAATGCTGAAATGAACTTGCTTAATAAATGCAAAACTGGCTTCTTGGTGGGAGGGTCTTGATTACTTTTCTCTTGTTGCTGAGACAAAATACCTGATGCCCAAAATGAAGGAAGGAAAGGTTTATTTGTTACAATTTTTGAAGGTTTCAGTACATACTCAGCTGGCTGACAAGAAGAGCCACACCCCCATCCCCCAGTAAGCTACAAGCTGATCTGGAGAAACACAGGCTGCAATGGTAACTATTGAGGTAAAATACTATTTAATGCTTGTAGTGTTTAGTGTTTCACTGACTTTGCTAGTGTAAAGCTGGTAGTCTGATCATCCATGCAGAGGATAACAATACGCAATGTAGCATCCATGGGGGAATCTCCTTCTGAAGGTGGTAGCCATTATTAATTCCCTATCATCTTGTTTTGAAGTCCTATATCATTTTCATTGATTAGTTGAGTTGGGTTTTGCTCTGTTTTGTTTTGTTTGATTTTATTATATCTGATGGCTTGGGCAGCTATTTCAAAGACAACAAGATATATTATGGTAGTCATTTTGGATTTACTCTTATCTTGTTTTGAAGTCTTTTATTGCTTTATTTTTATTGGTTCTATTTTGTGTTTTTTTTTAATTTTTACTATGTCTGAAGGTATCTGAAACAATTTGAAGACAAGAAGCATTATGATAACCATTGCTGATTTCATATTGTTTTGAAGTGCTGTGTCACACTGGTTTGTTTTAGTTGACTTTATTTTGTTTTATTGTGCTTGGTTTATTCTCTTTAAAATAAAAATGAAAAAATTAAAAAAAAACTTTTCCACATTTTCTTCCTTCCAGCTCAGTATAAGACTGTTATAATTCATATCTTTTTGCCTGAAACCTGTCCTTTTGATTTTGTATGTTAAAAGAGAAAAGATAGCCTATTAAATAAAATAATAAACTGGTTAACAGTCCTAGTCTTTTCTGATGTTCTGGGTGATAAATGACTAGCCCAAAGTGATTGTAAAACATGTTGACTGACTTCAGGAGTATGTTAATGTCATAATTATAGTGAATAGTGTTAATTTTTTTTATTTTCTATTTTGTGGGGCATGACAGAGATCAAATTATCTATTATGATAAACAAGATAATATATTAAAAAACTAAACTTTTTTTTTAAAAAAGTGATAGTTTCTACCCTTACAGAACTGGTCATCTTTTTCAGAGAAAAGTTGTAAAACTCAGTAAAGTAAATCAACATTCCTATGTTACCTGATCCATTCAATGATAATTTAATTTCTTCCCTAGATATGAAGATTATCCACATATGCTCACTTCAGTTTTTAAGTTGGTGCACACAGTCTTCCCCCTCCACTGGAAAAAAAGCTTAAAAATTTGACCTAATCATAGCCAAAATTGTGGTTGTAGGATGGGAATTAGGACTATGGAGGAGGGGCAAGTAGGAAGACAATCACTTTCTGGTCACAGGGACATAATATCTAGCACACACGTAAGTTAAAGGAAAAAAGGTCTATTTTGGATCATGGTTACAGTTCATGGCTGGCTATTTCTAAGGCAGAAAGGGCATGAAGGAGGATCATAGTGGAAAAAAAGTTGCTTATGGTATGGTGGCCAGGAAGCACAGACAGAGAAACCCTGCCTATGAGGTTTTTGGGGGACATACTTGATCCAAACCATAACAGAAGGGATCACTAACCATTTATGTTCAGTGATCCATATATGTTCTGATACCTTGAAAAAAAAAACCCAAACATCTGATTTCTCTCATTTGTTTTCCTATTTCTTTCTTTCTTGTTCTTTATTTGCTTTTTTAAAAAATGTCACTGCAAGGTGTATTGAGCACTCTAATATATGGATCAAAAATGAGAATGAATGGAGAATTGCTTGGAAAAAAACTGGGAAAGAAGATTAGAAAGAGAATAAAGGCAGAGAAGAAATTTCATGATTTTTGAGAAGAGGAGCAATAGCCACCCATTCCCCACATCAAACCAAACCAAATATATATGTTACCAATACATGTTTGGGGAAGGAACCTCACATATCTTCTGATTATAGAACTATGATTGAAATTTAAAACACAATAGAAAGGGCACATTTGAGATGATATTAGATCCTTTATCTGCAGCACCAGGACACTACTAATATGTCCCATAGTGGGCGTGGGTGGTACTATGATTTGGGAAGGAGAGAAACGTGTCCCACTCCCCAAGTTTTTTTCCTTTGTTTTGAAAGTCAGTTCCCCCATTGTAGAGAACTTTCAGTTATTAGGCAGACTCTTGTCTGCATCCCACAAATGTGTGACACCAAAGAAATAGGCAGCGCTAATTCTGAAGATTGAGAGTCTCTCCAACCCCCAACCTAGGGAACAGATCTCCCTCTGGTTCTGAATGCTATAAAGTCTCATCAGTTTGAGCTTCAGATATTATGTATTCCACAGAAACTAGTCTGAGGTTTTCTCTGCAAACGCTTTTCTCACGGATCGTGAAAATTAATATGATAAGTACAACTGATAATGTAGGGGGAGGCAGTGATTTATATTTATAAAAACAACTAGGCATCTTAGAAATATCATTTAGATATTTAGCTAAATTAAACATGTATTCATTATTCAGACTCCCAAGCTCTGAGAGGAAAAAGAAAAAAATCATGCATTCTGGTGTGGGTTACTGAGTTGCAAAGCCAGTTTATCCTGGAGACCTCTCGCTATTAAAGTTGAATGAATGAATCAACAAAGCAGGAAATATTGTGGTACAATTCAAGTTACTCTCACTAAATTAAAATTTTTCTCTATGGCAAAAACCGCTGTCTAATGGTGGTATGTGAAGAGTTGCATTTGGTTCAAGGTAGTTATATGAGAGCATTTTATTATCCAACAAACTTTTATTGAGAGAACAGAACTGTGAGCCAGTTTAATTTTTTAGGCTGCTTCCCTGTACTGTGTCTGAACAGCCAGGTAAATTAATTTAGCCGGAATTTCAAAGCATATTTACCTTTCTTGGATAGAATGAAATGGTTGTCCCTGATCCTGTTCTTCCTGTCCATCTGCAGAACAGAAGCTGGAGAAGCTGAAATAAGATGAGAGCAGCTGTGAAAAAGGAAGACTCTGGTGCGCATTCTGGTGCCTCTGTATCACGCTGAGGGAGGACGCAAATATTGGAAGTCACTGGCGGCAAGTTGTACAGTAACGTATTGCTCCTAAAAACAAACTAAACAATATCAAAACATCATACTGTACCCCTTGAACACACACACCTCATATAAAACATGACAAAATCCCCCAGAAAAGCAAACTGACCAGCATAATACTTAGGTTCTAGAAGTTCTTTGAACTTTGAGTAATTGTCAGTCAGCAGTTTTTGACATTTTCCTCCTCACTGGGAAGTCCCAAATGAGTAGGGGAGGGAGCTACTGGTAATAAACTGTATCTTTTGTTCTTAAATATTGATGGGTATCTGGGATATTTATCTGTGCCTTCCATGGGCAAGTCAATAAACAGAAAAGTCATGTAAACCACGAAAGATCTTTGTGACCTGAGAATATTGCTTAACTTTTCTAAGCTTCAGTTTTTTCATGGTTAAAGCATAAATGGTAATAAAGTAGCATTTACTGCACCTAACTTTTGTAAATGTTGATAGGTGAGGAGACGAATTAACTGTGGAGTATAGGACTATTATTTTTACTGTTAATACTGCTATCATTGCTCTTATTAATTGATATATTTGATATATTTTGAATTCACAGCTGGGGACCATGATATGAATAAAGAATCTAAGCATATGCAAAACTTTCGAATGGCTTTATGAATGACCACATATCATTCTCTTAAAATACAGATGGTATAACTCAACATGCTATTTTATACTGCCACATTTTCTTTCTTTCTTTCTTTCTTTCTTTCTTTCTTTCTTTCTTTCTCTCTCTCTCTCTCTCTCTCTCTCTCTCTCTCTCTCTCTCTCTCTCTTTCTTTCTTTCTTCCTTCCTTCCTTCCTTTTTTTTTTGTTTTTGGTACTAGGGATTGAACTCATGACCTTGTACTTGCCAGGCAGATATTTGTGCCGCTGAGCTATACCCCCAGCCCACTGGCACATTTTCTAATTAACTTACTTATTTCTGTTGATTCTCAGCAGCTAAATGATCATTTCATGGCAGCAATTGTGTTTTCTGGCATAAATATCCATTCTTAAAAATTCTAATATGATATGTACGTGCAAAAGTTTTAAAATGTGAAGTAGAGAGTAGAAATATTAATTATTCCACCAATTCATACCAATTCATACCAATTTATGAGACAGAAAACTTCTTGAAAATATTGCTCAATAGTACAGGGAAAAGCTATATGGATGCAAATTAGAAATTAAGAAATTAAACCGGGTGTGGTGGCACACGCCTGTAATCCCAGCACTTGGGAGGCTGAAGCAGGAGGATTATTGCAAGTTCCAGACCAGTCTCAGTTATGAAGTGAGCTCAAGGCTAGCCTGAACTGCATAGTGTGACCCTGTCTCAAAAAAAAAAAAATCAATAAAAATTGTAAATCTTTTCTCTGTTTTTTTCTTTTTTCCCCTTTTATTTTTCTTTTTGAGACAAGGTCTCACTATGTAGTTGAGTCTGGCCTTGAACTCAGTATTAGCCAGGCTGTCCTCAAACTCACAATTCTCCTGCCTCAGCCTCCAGAGTGTCAGGATTACAAGTGTGTACCACCATGCCAATGTGTATTTTCTCATATTTTTTGTTGCCTTTTCTCCTTCATTATTTCAAAAACAATGCAGCCTTAAGCTCATTTCAAATAAAAATGAAAACAAGTAAAAAGAATACCAGGAAGGATATTTATTATCTTATCTATGTTAACAACTTTGTAGATGGCTTTCCAGGTCATTTTTTTATGCATTGAAGAAAAAAAGACCAAACTACATCTATTCTTTAAACTTACCAGAAATACTATAACCAACTGTGGCCCTTGACATATAGGTTGTTTCCAACTAATGCCTCTGTTTTTGGATATCCAGGTTGTTTCCCTTTCTGTTGGACACTAGCTTACTTTTAACTCATTACTATTCTATTTTCTTCTGCTTCTATAATAGATGACCACGAAAGTTAGTGGCTTAACACAACATAAATTTATTTTCTCACAATTCTGGTGATCAGAAGTCAGAAATCAGTTTCACTGGGCTGAAGTCAAGGTATCAGCAGAACTGTGTTGCTCTAGGAGCCTCTGAGAGGAGAATCTGTTTCTCTTGCCCTCATAGCTTTGAGAGGCTACAGCCATCCCAGTCTCTGCTTTCTTCACTTTATCTTCTTTTCTATTTCCCTTCTGTCCTATCCCTCATTTCACATGATTGCATCATTGGTACACCTGGATAATCCAAGAAAATCTTCTAATTTGAAAGTCCTTAGCTTAATTACATCTCCAATGTCCCATCTATTATAGAATATGGCAATATTTCCCAGGTCCTGGAGATTAAGGCCTGGGTATGTTAGGGGGCCATTACTCACCCTACAAATACTGTTACAAACACTTTGAGCAGACACAATAGTTTGGGAAAATACTAGGAAGAAAAGAAGGACAATTGCTTTTGCAAGTCCTGAAAAAGCTATAATAAGTGATAAAAAATGTTTAAATACACACAAACAGTTGTAGAATGCCCACATTTCTATTATTGTCTAAAACAGGGACCAGTGGTACTCATTTCAACTAATTTCAAGTCAGGGCTTCAAGTCTTAATGTTTTCCATTAAATAACCTGAAGTCCACTGTGGAAGTACGAAGAGTCAAGTTAGGTGGGCTGTGCCGGTTTGTGACTCAGGAAGAGAAAGAGAAGCTGAGATCTGAAGGCGATGAGGTGGATTAGGGGACAGGCGATGAGGGAGGCAGCTCCTGGCACAGGAGACATGGTGTAGTGTGTACATGGGTGAGCAAAGCCTTAGCCAGGAGAGAGTGCCTAGCTTTTCAAAACTAAAGGTGGGTTGATGTGGCTTGTGGGATGTTTTGAGGTGGCAACGGAAGGGGTGTTACAACAGAGAAAGCTCGTTATTTAACTAAGGGATGGATTAAGAGTAAAATGAACTTTATAAGACCTATTGTGGATGAATTTGATCTTTATGCCAGATGCAAATGTCTTGAAAATGACCTGCATCTTCTCATACATGAATTGAATATTGTTAAATGGTGACACTCCCCAAATTGATCTATGAATTTAACACAATATCTCAAAATCCTAGCTGGCTAATTTTTTCAGAAATTGTCAAGTTAATCCTAAAATTCACAGGGAAATGGGAAGGATACAGAATTATTAACACAATTTTGAAAGAGAGGACTTTACATTTCTTGATTTCAGTTTATGACAGTACTACAGTAATAAAGACAGCTTAGGGGTATAAAAACCAATGAAATGGAATTGAGATAATAAATTCAATTAATTTTTGTCAGAGGTGTCACAGTAATTTAATGGGGAAAAATTGTTTTTCCAACAAATTTTGCTGGGAAATTAAAAGTAAAGGACTTAGTATTTATCTTATCTTCAAATTATAAATTAGAAGGAAAAGACTTAATATTTATCCTAGCCTAAAGAACTGGCTCAAAAATCACAAATCTAAATGTAAGAGTTAAATTTTGTGAATACCTAAAAGATGATGTATTGCTTTCTTTGAGACATTTTATTTAGTCATTAGGGAAACAGAAATGAAAACCACAGTGAGATATCACTTTGTAAGCACTAGAATAGTTATAATTTTAAAAAGGCAGTAACAAGAGGTGGTAAGGATGTAATGAAAGGAGCTTTTACATTGCTGGTGGGAACGTAATTGGGCAACCACTTCAGAAAACAGTTGACAGTTTCTCAAACTGTTAAATGTAGAGTCATCATACAATTCTGCTTCTTCCAAGAGAATGGAAAACTTATGTCTATACAGTGACTGGTACAAGAATGTTCATAGAAGCATTGCTCATAATACTCAGAGAACAGAGATAATCCAAATGCCTATCAACGGACAAATGTGTACATGAAATGTAGTGGATCCGTACAATGGAATATTGGCAATTAAAAGGAAAAAGAAAGACAATACTGATGCTTGTTTAAAAATACACAAACCTTGAAAATATTATAAGAGAATCCCATAAAGATGACCATGTATTATAAATATTCATTTATATAAATGTCCAAAATAGAGAAACATTCAGTGATAGAAAAGTAACCTAGTGGTCGTCTAGGGCTGGGACTGGGGATGGGAGACACGTGGAGTGATTGCTAATGGGCTGGGTTTTTTGGGGGTGATGAAAAAGTTCTAAAATTATTCTGTGATGATGGTTGTAACTCTTTAGTGTACTAAAGCACATTAAATTCTGTGTTTTAAATAGATGTTTTAATGGGTTTGAAACTTAGTAAAGATTAAAAAATGAAGTGTAATTGTATACTACAACATGAATAAACTTCAAGACAGTACACTCTGTAGGAAAAGCCTGCTGTAAAAACTGCATGCTGTATGATTCTACTTATATGAAATGTTCAGAGCGGGTAAATCTGTAGGGATAGAA
>RJWM01010546.1:0-62640 GCA_004363535.1 Dasyprocta punctata | reverse complement strand
AAGAGAAGCCACACTAGTAGTGAAATGGGGCTAGAAAAACTAATATTGGGTTTTGAAGAACTGAAAGACTAAACTGCAAAGCAGTCTTTGTAGAGGTGGTGGTGTCTTTTTAGAGGTGGTGGTGACTGTAGGGCAAAAGTATTAGTTTCAAAATAAAAAATCTTTTAAAATGTCAATGAAAGAATGAAAATCTACAGAACGGTACCGCCAGATCATGTTTGGTAGCTTTATTCTAACCGATAAAGCAAGGAGGAGCTGAGGATAGCTTTTTAAAATTCTGGATTTGATATACTAAGTTGTTAATTCAACATCTGCGTACTGAATCTGTACAGCCACCTGTAATATAAGGGTGTTAGTAAATCTGTATGATGTTTTACAAATGACACTAACATTCTGGAAAGTATTCTTTCATTAACTGTTAAATATCTGCTCTGTATAAAGTACCATGCTATGCCCTACATTATGAACACATGATAAAATCATGAGTCTTGGAATAAACTAAAATATCTCTAAAATACCAACATATAAACATCTATAATAAAAGAAGACAGGTTTAAGGCTCATTGAAGGAAAACATATGCTGAGAATTAAATTCTGTAGAAGTTAATTTCAGAAGGTGAGATAGTTCTCTGTGCTGGCAAGGCCCTAAACTGGAGGAATTGTGCTGCTGAGTTATGACTAAGGTATGATAATAAAGGGATTTAGGATTCTGGATTCATTCTTCTTTTTTTGCGTGGCTGCAAGTTAATTATGTAATATTTTTGTATATCTATTTTCTCATCTCTAAAATGATATTGCTGATGTATTTACTCTTTGAATAAACTGAGATAATTCATACAAATCCCTAAGCAAGAAGCACTTTGTGAGCATCCATTATTGTTTGATTTTTCAGATGCTATTACTTTATACATTAATCAAAGAAATAAAATGCCTTTCTCCACATGCTTTGAAAAAATTTTTATATACATTCACAAGAGAAAAATTTGTGTGAGGATAAAATTATTCGTAGGGCTTACTTGAATCTTAAGTATCTCACAACGGTTATATTCAAAATTTACAGTATGACACACTGTATGAAACTTGTCACAGTTTACCAGAACTGGAAATATTCATTGCTTAGAATAATTACTGCATGGTCTTTGTTAATTGATTTAATTTGCACGAATAACGCATTGGGGAAGACTGAGGAAAATAGTGTAGGCAGAAGGCCAGAGCACCAGTACTTGTCACTGTAGTTTTATCAGCACTCAGATTTTTCATTATTAAACAAGTGAGCCATGTTCTCTGTATGTACACAAAAGGGGGCTCCTAAAATAAAACTTGGTGTCTCTGGATGTTTGATGATACAGCATTTGATGACACAGTACTTGATAAATGGAGACAATGTGAAGCTTAAAATAAAAAGTAAAATCTTTTGACATCATAATTCAAATAACTAAAAAAAAAAAAAAAGAACAGACAAACCAATAACTATCTTTTATAGGATATCATGAGAAATGAATTTCAGGATCATTTTCTGAATTTAAAATGAAAGCTATATGCAGCAGTTATATTAGATGGGCTCTGTTATATAGTAATACAATACATGTGCAAGGAAAACAAAAAGGACATTATTTTCCATCATTAATGTAGAGGATTTAGGAAATATGAAAATCTTACTCTATATTTTTTATACACACTAAAGGTGAGATTGTTTTCCTAGAAATTTCTGGATTTAAAACTTAGTTTATTTTTTGCATGTACAAATTAAAAATCATTGAAGAGAATTGTAAAAGATGAGTCTCAACTATTTATTTATCCCATGAATAGGCCAAAAATCAATGATTCCTTTTCTTCTTCCTGTCCAAAGAAATAATTAATCTTTCCAACACCTTTTCTCTCCATTGCTGTATATGATTCTGTGCATAGTGGCTGAGTAGCCTTTCTTATAGATTAAGAGCATGTAAGAGTCTAGGAGTTAACCAGGACACGCTCTTTCAAATGCAAGTCTAAACTGCACACTACACCCTTCACAAATTCTGCCTAACTTGGCCTCAGTACCCCCTTGGTGGTCTTCATGCACAGTGTCCCAAATCCTGCTTTAAAAAAATCCCCAGGGTAAAGAAAAATACCAAAGAAATAAATCATGAGAAGACAGAGATTCTACTTTACTATAAATCATCTGTTTAGAGAGAAGGATATTTCATGCTCTAACAGTACTTTGTCGTCCATTGATAGAAACACGTTTTCCTGTAAGACCTAGCAGTTTTGTTCCCTTATCTATCCAGCATTTGCAGGTCCAGTTCCATAATAAAAATGGAATTGATTTTGGTGACTACATTTCGAGTAACTCTGCCAATATTTTTTTATTGTTGTTGCCGAAGCTTGCAGTATTTATGCACGTGTCTTTCTCCAAGAACAAGGCTGCTTTTGTTTCTTCGCAAGGTTTTCTGAATTGGCTATGGTATTGTGACCACAGTCACATGCATCAGCCTGGGTCTTTATCTTCAGAGACTTTGATAAAGTTAATCTCTTATCCAACTGGACAGGAGCCAGTCTCCACAACTGAACAGCCTGTTATGACAAAGCACACAGCAATATTTTCAGCCAATGGATCACAAAGCATATGGATATTTATGCCCATCTTGGGAGAATTTTGTAAAGATGGCAAAGTGTTCATTTGGTACATTTTACATTTGGGTCATGATTTTTTTTTTCATATCTTACAACAGTTATAATCAATAAACATATACTATAAAACTTATTAATATTAAGACAATATTTATAAGTGCTCTATTTGAGTGACTGAATTATTTACTAAGGAATAAAGAAGATTAAGATATGGGAAAATGTATGATTCCAAGATTTCCTAACAAGTTTTTTAATATAGCCAGCAGTATTTGTCTCTATTGCTTTGCAGTGTGTAGGTTCACATATACTAGGCAAGTGCTATGCCAATGAGCTATATCCCCAGCCCTACCTCTAAATTATTTTCAAAATGTTTTATCACATTTGATAAATTATATTCACTTATCCCCAAGTGGAATCTTATGTAATTTTTTCTGTATAAAAGAATATATTTCCCTTTTACCTCTGTATTTACCTCGCATTATTATCTTGCATGATAAGTGCTAAGATATTTAAATTCATGGAATTCATTATTTTAAATACATTTGCCAAATATTGCAATTAATGACACCTTTTGTTTTTGATTGCTACTTCCACTTATTTCAGGATATGGAGCTTGTAGATATACCTGCCAGTCATCCATAATTTTTAGAAGTATCTTTAAAAACATATTTTCACTTGATCACTATTCAGTGAAATGCTCACTGTATACATTCTAATTTTTTATGTTAAATCATCAGTGAAAACAACAGATTGATGGAGCAAAAATGGTGAAAGTTAAGAATGTTTTAGATCCTGATAAAGTGGAATGAACAGAATGACCAACTATTAATTATCAAATAGTCGATCCTGCCCATTCTTTTTATAGGTCATAGTTTTTAAAAAGTACTTACCTGATTCACATTAGGGCCAATTTTTAATATTTTAGTGGACTGATGAGACATAGCACTGTGCAGTGAAAGATTTCTTGATTTTCAGTTACATATAGATTTATTTTAACTTCATTTTCAGTTTGATACATACATGGGGCAGAAATTTTTCTTATACTCAAGATATAACACGGGATAAAATATAAATTATGAACATTATATTTCAAAGATAGGCAAAAGTTATTTTAGGAATATCAGTTAAAGTGTTTTCATTACAAATTCTTTAGTCTTCACGGAATTCAGTGGGACTTTGAAACTACATGATCACAGATTACACCAATGTCTTTAGCCTCCATTTCTTTTTTGTATTATTGGTTGGAAGGCAGAATGGTAAGGCAAAATGATATAAGATTGTTCATCCATTCACATTAACTAAATATGTGTATTCAAAGGACATTAACTTAGAACAGTCTTACAAGATGTGGATTTAAGTATTTTTCTTGCCATTTGTAATGTTTTAATCTTTCACCACAAATAGCACGGATAAAGCAATTTGACATAGGAAGCAAAAGAAAAAAAATCCTTCTATTGATATTTTCTTTGAGACTGTTTGACACTAGTTATTCAACACCGATACGGGGCTTCGATCTCATGTTCAAATTTATTTCTCTTCTCTATGTTTCTGTAGTTGGTCCTGGATCATTGAAATATTAAATGTTATATAAATGTATTTTAAATATGCTTTGGTGATCAAACTGTGGAATTGAAAAGCTACTTTTAAATTTTAACATTGATAGACTTTATGAGTAAGAATGTCCAGTGTTAAGACATAGACTTGAGAAAGGACGAGAGAAGTCCATCTAAAGCTGTGCTATTGAATCTCTTAATGGAGATATAAAACAGATAACTGGACAACTTTAAGTTTTGAGCACAAAATATGGTGGAGCCAGGCTTGTTATTCACTGAGTATCCCTTGTTTTATGTAAGAAAGTTGAGAAAACTATGCCAATGTGCTAGACCAAGTCTGTAAGAGAACAAGGCTTGTATTTCCTGTAAATGTACCTTTTATCCTACCTTTCAATGTCACTTACTGTTCCCAAAATATTAGTATGCTGGCAGGTGACCAGCAACAAAGGAAACATCCTACTGAGTAATCAAAATGTGTGAAGCTGTGATTCTAGGAGGGACACCTCTGCCTTTTCATTATGGGAAAATTTACCACAGGATACTAATAACAGATTGGTTTGTACTGTTAATGACAACGAGCAGCTTCCCCATGTCGTTTGTGACAAAGATACTCTATAATCCAGCTTGAGATGACATTGATTAAATTTAATCTGTTTGACCTCATGTTTTTTAGTTTTGACTAAAAGAAAGGGAAAATAGAGTATCTGTCTGATAGGTAGGGAAACGGCTGGTCAAAGATAATTTCTCTTTTTCCCTTTTCTGTGTAAGTACATCTGGAGACCATTTCTTCTGGGAGGGAAAATGTTTTGGGTATGCAAATGTAGAGAAATATTTAATACTGGAATAGAGTAGTATTCACTTGTTATTAAACTAAAAACATGAAAAGTATGATGTAAACATGAAATTCTTTTAGCACTATTTAAATCTGATCACTTTTTAGCTTCCAGTATACTTGCAAGTCATGATTGGAATGTTGAGGTTGAAACAAATATATTAGTCCTCACAAAAATCTCTTTCATTTATATGAATATGATTATTTTTTGAAAAACATCTGATTTTATTCTACCAGTGAGAAGATACACCGGTAAGTTGAACATTATTGGTTATAGTCAATACGAATTATTTGTATTATTTATAAAAACTGAAGCTTTAAAATTTAGATTTTTAGTACAGTCTTTGACCTGACCTTAAGACATATTTATCTAGTTTATATAACCTTCAGTACTGTTAATATCAAATTTGTTTCTAAATGAGAATTATGTTTTGTGCCCTGTCTTCTTATCTCATAGGTGTCGGTCTTTATTATTTTGCCCCTCAATAACCACATTTAGATTCATCAAGCTGTATATGCTGTATTTTAAAAATATATTTCCAATGCAATATGTTGACATTTTCTACTGCAATGATACTTTTTCCAGTCCACTAAGATCACTCATTCTGTTCATGGCTGTACCATTGACCCAAGCAGTTCTGTGTAAGCTCTCAGCTCAAGAACTAAATAATGCTGTATCCAGAAGTTCCAAAGCAATAAGTGTGATAATCATGAGTGTTTTTACATGCTCTGGAGAAAATAAAATTGTGAGATTTAGAATAAGGTAGCCTTTGCTCTAACTAGTAGATACAGGTACATATCTACATGCTAAGGCGAAAGATTTTGGTAGAAGAGTGATGAATGATGTAGCTTTGGGAATAGATAAAATGGTTTATGAGCTTGAAATGCAAGTGGTATGTATGGGTCTGAATACATTCCCTAGGTCTGGATATTAATAGAGGAATGAGTACTTCCTGTACTGAGTGAATATTAGTGAAGAAGACACAATTAAAGATAATTTTATAATTTTCTTAGTGTAAGTTCTCATTTGATAACTTGCCTATGATGCCAAGTTACTTGTTAAATACAGAGGTATAGCAGGAGCTAACTTATTTTTAAGGAGTAGGAAAAAATTTGAAATAATGGCTTCAAGAATGGGAAAATTGGCCTGTAAGCATGGTCAGAGAGTAGTATTAATGGAGTTTACATATCATTGATCTGCAACTCGAATCAGCCAATTTGGTTGAGTATTTTGTTCTCCAGAGTTGTGGATCTGTTAACAGAGAAGGCTGGTAGTGAGTTCATTCAGGTTTGACCATTGAGCATAAAAGAACAATAAGAAAGTTAAATATTTTTTAAAGAAGTTTTAATCATTGATCTTAGATTATTTAGATGACTTCATTAATTTTAGTTTCCCTTTCTTTTTTATTGGATGTATTTATATTTTATTAGGTGTATTATAGGAGTTATACATAAATAACTCCAATAAATATTTATTGAGCATTTCTTATATATAGGCACAATTTTAGAAGGTAGCTACTGACCATTGAACAAACTGGAAAAAATTTCCTGCCCACAGGAACCGACACTCTAGATTAATATTCATAATCCATTATTACATTTTTGTGGGTTGCTATGTTCTGGCTATAGTAATATATTCGCTTTTGGTCATCTTTTTCACTTAATTTTACATATACAGAATGGAAGAGGCCAAGCAGTTATGTGCATGGTATTTTTATTTTCTGTATGTCTTATTGGTCTTATAGCAAAGCCTTGTAAACAGAATTCTCTATCAAACCTGAGATCCGAGCTTTCTTATGCAAGCCCTACCTATATGGAAAACACATTGTGAATGTTAAAGCTAATCTCATCTTTTCTTTGAATTTGTATTTTATTCACTTTATTGGTGTTCCCTGATGGATAAATATTTTTTAGGCATCTTTTCACCTTTAATACCCTGCATATTTCTTAAAACTTTATAAGCATTTAACAAATGTTAAATGAATAATAAATTAATAAATGTGTTGAGCATATTATGGAAGGTCAGGACAAGGAGACTGGATTTTGTCCTTCCTTATTTCATGTCATGATAAATATGAGTTGCAAATTCAAGGATGTTATGAGAGAAGGCATGATGCCGGAGTAGTGCCTTGCCAGCCAGCCAGAGATGCTTGCCAGAGAAAATAGGGAAAACGGATGCCATTCCTGGCATAGGAAATAGCAGGGCCAGTGTACAGCCAAGAAACAATGCACCGTGTCAGAGGATTCTGAGTAGTTTATATATTTGGGATACAAATGATGAAGTGGATTGTGTACAAGACAAGTTGGAGAGGTAGGCCAGAAAGGAAGAGAAGCAACAGCATGTCAGGCAGAAAGCTTTGTAATTTGAAGTCTTAAAAGTTGCAGCAGGCCAAAACCCAGCTCATCTCTATAGCGATTTCTACATGAATAAGCAATGATACGCCAAGACAAGCATGGAACCCAACCAGAGGGCAAAGGAAAGTGAGGTAAGCCAGACACTGGCCCAGGCTGAGTGCTGTCTTTTAGCTAATCACAAAGGGAAGACTTTACTCCTAGAAGGCAAAGTTTGGTAGTAAGCAAGAGAACAACTATGTAACATATATCAGGAGACATTGAAAAGCATGTTGAATGTTTAAATTTAAAAAACCCTTCATTACAGCAAAAGATACATTTCCATGAATCCCCCTTAAAGTAGTAATTTCTCTCACTTCCAAAACCTATTCTTTTGTTCTTGTCACTTTCTGAAGCAGTTCTGGAAGTTCTCTTTCCTGCCTTTATGAAGTGTGATAAATAACAGTGAATGCTGTAGCTGAGTGCCATCTAATGGAAAGGCAAGTTTGTAAATAACATTACTATATGTCTTCGTCCACCTCATTCACTGGATTTGATACCATGAGACTTCTGCTTCTTGCCTAAAGTCAAAATACTCACAAGAGGTAAATGTTTTGAATCAATTGAGAACATTGAGGCAGCCACAATAACACAATTCAAAGTACACACCAAAGAAGACTTTTATAACTGCTTTAAAAAGGGGAAAGAATAAAGTGATAAGTGTGATTGAAGCAAGGCAGATTATTTTGAGGTGGATTAATGCCAGTGTGTCTTTAAATGTAATAAATTTTAAAAAATTTAAACATATACCTTATTTTTCGATCATACCTCATGTTTTGTCACTATTTATACCTTTTAGTTCCTCACAACTCTATGGTTGCTCTATGTCAGACTTACATAGTAACACTGATATAAAATTGTTTAACAAGCCAACAGAACCAAGTCTTAACCAAAAATTAAAATGGGATAGACGTATCTGACTGTCCATCACAGTGTACACCTGGGATCAGCCTGCCAGTTGTCAGTGAGTTAGATCTTTTGGATAAGTTATTCACTGAGCTGCTACATTAAGCTTGGTTCTTGCTACACAGAAATAACAATCACATAGTTCTTGACCTTGAAGATCTTACTGAACAATAAATACTGACCATCCAAGTACTTTCTAAGTAGCTACTGTCACTGATTTGGTGTCACCGGGAAAGGAGAAGCATAGTAGTTTAAGAAATAACTGAAAGTCAAAAACAACACATATATTATAAAGTGAGATCTGGCATGAGTCCTTAAAATATAAAGATATAGTTTCTAGTTGACACAAGCATGCAAACCAAACAGAAAATAATATTACATGTCTCCATGTACTTTAGGTTGAGATTTTTAATATATCTCTATTTCACTAATGCCCCTCAGATATGTTATAAAATAAGTACTATATTATAGACTGTATCAGTCAGGTCAGCTGGTGAAATAAATAGAAAAACATTGGCATATTATAGAAATTGACTCATGATTTTGAAAGAAAATATGAGATTAAAATTGAATATATAATGTTTGAGGAATAGTTGGTATGTCTATGTGAAATCTTTCCACTGAGTAATTGGATCTACACGTTTAATGTTCAAAACATCTTTCAAGTAAAGTGAGATATTGGGAAGTGATATGCATTGAGGTGGTTACTAAAGTCCAAGACAGGTACGGTCTCTCATGGGAATCGTGGATGGTGCAGAGACATTAGGGAGAGAATCACAGGAGACACCAGTTATGTAAGACGGAGAATTTCAGGAAAGCAGTGTCCCAATTTTAAATGGAAAATTGTACTTTGGGTCCTGAGAACTAACTTACATTAGATAAGCACTTCATTTGAAAACAATGATAAATCCTCGATAAAATTGTTATGGAACTGTCTAAGGGCATCATGTATATACCTACGTTATGAAGATTTGAAGGGTCTACATCTAGGATGGTAGAGAAATTTGGAATTGTGTGCTGGTTTTCCAGAAATATTTTTACATTGAGATTCGTTTTTTCCATTTTGCAAGTGGTTGTCCACAGTCAGAGAAGTCAAAAAATAATATAAGTAAGAGGTTGAGAAACTAAACAGACATTTTTTGAGATCCCATGGGAATCAGGAGATACAAGCTGAAATGAAAGTCCACTTTGTAATAACCTAGAAACTACACACAGAATCAACCCATCTAGAGTTGTAGAACAGAAATAAGTGCAAAGCTAAAAGTAAAATTTCCCTCAAACACACGTGTAATTTAAAAACTCACTACACTACTTTCTAAAAAATACTGAGCATTGAATCACCTTACCAAATATATATATATATATATATATATATATATATATATATATATATATATGATAATATTGATCAAAAATCAAGAAAACCATGAGTTTTTGTACTGGAAGTTTTGGAAGTAGACTATAGTAACTGCTGTTGTATTATAAAAAATAAAAGACAATATTAGGAATTTTAGCACTGAGTGAAACCTATGAAAATAATAAAGTAGAGAAAGCTGCAATGACAGAGTAGTAATCAGCAGCAAAATGTAGCCTTTCTGGGACCTGCAATCCAGATGCCTGAAAAATAACAAGAATTAAGATGCATTATGAACCAACTCCCATAATAAATATACTCATGATATATTACAAGCCTGTACCAATAAAAATTTAAAAGGAAAACAATCAAGGAAAAATATAGAAATAAGGAATGTGGAAACTAAATTTGGCAATTTAATAGATAAACTTGATTAGAAGATCAGACTTAATGGCAAAGATGATTAATAAATTGGAAGCCAGGTAAATAGAAAATATTCAGGCTGAAGAGAAAAGTAAGCAGAAGTAAATGAAAAGTAGAAAATGTGAAAAACATAATAAGATATGTATGAAATATATTAAAAAGGTTAATAGAGGCATAACTGTACTACCAGAAATAAAAAAGTATGATGAGATAGAAACAATAATAGAAGAGATAATGACCAAGAATTTCTTTGAAATAAAAACACGTATCATGAAATAATAAGAATTAAAAAAAGAAGAATTTTAAAACAATTCATAATGGGGAGACAGGGGGAGAGAGAATTAAATTCATCCAAATTAAGAACTACATTTTGTGTTTGTCAGTGTGTGTGTGTTAGTCAGGATTGAACCTAGGTCCAAATGTACTTGAGCTACATCCCAGCACCTTTTTGTTGTTTATTTTGAGACATGGTCTTCCTAAGTCACTAAATTGCCTAGGCTGGCCTCTAATTTCATCTTGAGAAGCTCTGAGACAATATTAAAAGCAAGTTGTAGTGTTCCTCAGAAATTAAATAGTTCTTTAACATTTGAAATTCAGCCAGTGTAATTCACTGCATCAAAAGTAACAGGGGAAAATGTGATTATTCAGACTGTCACAGAAAAAGTATTTGAACATTTCAACATTGAATCATAGATTTAAAATACCTTAGCAAAGTAGGACTAGAAGGAAAGTTCCTTCTAATAGAAGATATCAACACAAAACTTACTATAAACCTCGTAATTAATACTAAACTATGGGAATGAACTCCTGTAAGATAATGAGTTTTGAAAGGCCCCTATTGACAGTTATTTGTTCTTATCCAAGACAATAATGCAAGAAAAAGATATACAAATTTGAAACAAATTTTGTTGATATTTGTAATACTGGCTTTTAATCACTGTGACAAAATGCCTCACATAGGGTATTTATGAAGCAAAGAGGGCTTTACATGCAAATCCAAGATCATGTGACCTCATCATTCTGAGTCTCTAGGGAGAATACATAGCAAAGCTATGTACTCGCATCTCAAACCTGAGAGCAAAAGAGAGAAACAGGAGACCAATATCCAGCAATCCTCTTTGATCTAAGTCTCCACTTTTTAAAGATCCATAGCAGCCCCCAATACTACCACCCTAAGGACCAAGTTTTTACACAAAGACTTTTGGGGAACACTCATACAATGTATAGCATTTTTCATTAATGACATGGTTGTATGTGTAAAAATCTCCCTAAATTGACGGTTAATTTATTAATGTACATAAGTAAATTCAAGAATGTCACTAGATACAATATAATTATATAAAAATCAATATATCTTAATTACAGTCAGTGTTTGCAAGGGAATAGATTTAGCACAGGACACATAATATATAGGACTATTTTATAATATTCACCCAAAAAAGTCAAATACAGAAGACTGCTAGAGATCTGCCCACACACCAGAGACCCAAAAAATCCAGCTGAAGACCTAGAACCCAGGGCAGTGTGTTCCATAATTACAACTGGAGGCCTAGGGCCCACGACAATGGCTCATAAAAGTCTGCATCAAGACACTGAACTGGAAAGGCCCAAAAACAGTAGTGGAAGTGAGAAAGTCTATGCCAGCAGAGTGAAGGATTTGTGCCAGCAGGTTGAGGTTTCTGCACTGAAACCAGGAAGCAACGCTCAAGGTAAGGACCAGAGCTCCCCCAAAGAGAACCCGCAGCCATCCTCAGCTACAGTGACGACCCGATCTCCTCTGATGATATAAATGGCCGAGTTCATATCAGAAAAGCCAGTATGACAAGCTTCTCCTGGAGAATCAACAGCACATCATCTTTCTCTCTGCTTCCTTTAGGTTTTGGCAAGAATCCTCATGTGGGCTATCCACATCCAGCACCATGCTGAGTCAGTTCCGCTGAGTGTTACAAATTGACCTTTAGTTAATCCACTATAATCTCTAAATTCCAAGAATAAATCTACAGAGAACAAAGATTTAAAAACATGACAAATAGTATAAAAAACATAACATAACTAGGGTTAAGTCTGATAGTATGTGCTCAAATGTCTTGTAGGACCTTTATATTTTCCCATAATAAATTACTACACATTATACACTCAGGGCAACACAAATTTATTTATTTACAGTTTAGTTGAAAACTGGGAACTCATGGCTGGTCTTTTGCTAAAAGTCTCAACAAAGTCATAATCAAGAAGAAAGTCACATGGGATTTTTGTCTAGAAGATATGAGGAAAATCTTACTTTCAATCCAATTCTTTTTAACAGAATTCAGTTTGTTGTGGTTCTAGACCTGAAACTTTCATTCCGTTGCTGGCAGTGTTGGAGTGGTCATTTTCAGTTCCTATAGACTGTGCACATATCTTGCCACACAGTCTGGTTCAAACTTCAAACCAGCAACCAAGTGTTTTTTCTACTCCTACTATGAATCTTTGACTTTCTCCTTGTCTAAGCTCCAGATTTAAAAGTCTGTTTTGGGGACTGATTAGGTCAATCCTACCTATGATCGTCTACTGAGGTCAACAAATTTGGGATTTTAATTACATCAATAATATTCACTTTATCATACAATATAACATAACAATGGAGATTTTATCATACATACAGATTCTCCCCATTCAAGTTATGGAGTTTGCCTACAGGCAAAAGTCATTGAATTCTTTTTACCATAGCCCTATCAGAGAAAAAAAAATTGTTATGAGATATTATGAAACCTTAAATGATTAGACAAAGTCTAAGTTCATAAAAAAATCTGTATTACAATCTTTTTCATTATTTCAGATTTATCTGTAGTTTTAATCTACTTGCAATGAAAAATAATAATCATTAAAATGTAAATGCATAAGAATGCCCACTATACTTGAAAAACTAAGTTGGAGAACTTTAAGGTATTAAAAAATACTACAAAGCTTCACTAGTTAATACAATGTTGGTAGGAAAATATATCATTAAAATAGAGTTCAATGACAGTTTTATACATATTTAGAGATTTCATTAATGAAAAACATGCACAATATAACAGGAGAAGCAAACGATTTTATAAAATGGTGCAGTGTCAATATCTGGTATGATCAGAAATGATTTTTCCCTAGAATTTCATTTGCTGCAGCATTGGTCTCCAATGCAATAGTATTGAGGTGTTGGGGTCTTTAAGAGGTAAATAGATCCCAAGGATACCTCCCCCAGAAGGGATCAATGCTTGTCTCATGGGACTGACTGGACTGAGTGAGATTGGTTGCTACAAAGTGTTTCATGGTTTTCTCTCTTGTTTCTTCTACTATGTAATCCCTCTTTCTTGCTCTTTCACTGCTTCTTCCATGAGGTCATTACCAAAAGCTAATGTTGATGTCATGCTGTTAGATCTCCACAACTGTAAGCAATATAAACCATTTTCACGTGCAAGGTATCCAGGCTCACATATTTTGTTATAGCAATGCAAAATAAACCAGGACAATATACATTTGAAAAAATAAGATCCTTATTATGCCATATGGATAAATCAATTTTAAGTGGGTTGTAGTGTTAATGAGGATGTGGAAAACATTATTTGTGAAATGAAACTGTTAGATTAACTTAAAAATGGCTTGTAAGAATTTTGTAAAGCTGAACATATGCATAATTTATGAGTCAGCAATGTTACACTTGCGTGAAAACCAGCAGAAATGTTTATACATATATACAGTTGGAATGGGTAAATATATTCCCAGAAGTATTATCATAACAGTTTCAAAATAAAAACTATCAAGTTATTATGGCTTGTGTCTAGATGTCCCTCCCCAAAATCTCTGTGGTCATAGGTGGGGATTTTTCAGAGGTGGCTGAGTCTAGAGTGTATAACACTGGATTCGATTCATGGTGCAATGCTGGAATCAAGGGTGTTAGCATTAAAGGTGTGAGTGCTACCTGCCCTAAGTAGCCTGGATAAGATATAAGGGATAGATAGATCTGTGGTGGTCCCTTGCTTGCTTTGCTACATTTTGCCTGCATGAACCTTTCTCCTCTGCAAAGCCTTTCTGCCATACCACCCTGTCTTGCTGCCAGCTTATGATGGACTGAAACTTCTTCAAATTGAGCTCAATAAACCCTTCTTCCCTTAACTTGTGGTTGTTGGGTATTTTGTTTCAGCAATGAGAAAAGTAACTAAGACACAAGTAGTTCATCATCCTTAGAATGAATAAATCATCCTACATCTATAAATAATACATCACAACATAAATAAACTGTACAAATAAGACCATATAGACTTTTTTGTATAAAATGTTAAATTAGAAAGACCAGCCATCAAAAACTATATACTATATAGTACTATTTCATTGAAGATATTGAGCTGATGAAATTTACACATCCAATGTTTATTTTTCTAACAATAGGTATGTAATAATTTGTAGATACAATAAATACTTGAATATACATTTCTTATAAAAGGACAGACAAATGACTGGAAGGTATACAAGAAAATGTTCCATACCACTATTCATTGGAAAAATTAAAATTGAAACCATGAGATATTATCTCACTGTAGTTTCAATGGTTATTATCAAGAAGTATTTATATGCATATGGAGAAAACAGAAACTTTATATACTACTGCTGACAGTATCACTTAGTATAGCCATTATGTAAGACAGTATGGAAGTTCTTCTAAAAGTTAATAATAGTGCTCTTACTACTGTGTACATGTCCAAAAGAAGTGAAATCAGTATATCAACAAAGGCAGTTAGTTGTACTCTCAAGTTTATTGCACATTATTCACAATAGTGAAGATATGAAATCAACCATAGTGTCCATCAACAGATAAATCGTTACAGAAAATGTGGTACATATACATAATGAAATACTACTTATCCATAAAAAATGGATGAGATTCTGTCATTTATGATCTTCTAGATGCACCTAGAGGGTATCATGTTAAGTGAAATAAGCACAGAAAGAGAATTACTGTACTGACTGATCTCATTCATGTGAAATCTAAAAACGTTTCTCTCATAGTAGCTGAGCTTAGAACAATGATTACCAGAAGATGAGAAGGAAAAGAAGATTCCCTATGGAGACCATGCCCTGAAACTGGATATCAGAAAGACTTCATTTTATTGTTTTAAGTTTTATTTGTTACTACTGCATATTTACAGTACATAATTACTATATTCTTTGTGTGGAGTTGGTACACACACATAGCACATTTTTAGTTCTTTATTCATGTCCTTCCCATCCCCTCCCTCTTGCCTCCCTTCTTGGTCCTTTTTCCTTTTATAAATGACTTTTTTATTTACTAGTAACTATCTTTTATTTTGTTCTTTATTTATATTTTGGGTTTCTCATAAAAGAGAAGCCATGTGATATTTAAGTGTTTGTGTCTGATTTATTTCACTTAAAATTGTGGTCTCAAGTTTCATCCATTTTCTCACAAACGACTTTTTAATCTTTCTTTCTGCCAGAGTTGTATTCCATTGTGTATAAACCAATTTTCTTTATCCATTCACCTGTTGATGGACATATAGGCTGCTTTCAAGTGTTAGCTATTATGAAATGTAAGGCTATAAACATAGGTATGTGTATATCCTTGGAATACGATATCTTTTACTCTTTCAGGAAGAAATACAGAAGGGAATAACTGGGACAAAAGGAATTTCTATTGCAGTTTCTTGAGACATCTGTATATTGGTTTTCATAAGGGCTGTACTAGTTTACATTCCCACCAACAATTTAGAAAATTACTTTTTCCTTGTAGCCTCATCAGCATTTGCTCTTATTTGACTTCTTGATGATAGCCATTCTTTCTGGAGTAAGGTGGAATATGAATGTTTTAATTTGCATTTCCCTAGTGACCAGAGTTGTTGAACATTTCTTTATGCATTTATTTACCATTTTAATTTTTATATCTGAGAAGTGTTTATTCAGATCAGTTGCCTATTTTTTGATTATTTTATTTTGGGAGAATTCTATTTTTTTAAGTTCTTTATCTATTCTAGATATTTGTTCCTTCTCTGAGCAATAGCAGGCAATTTTTTTTCCATAATGCAGGCTATCTCTTCAATCTGTTAGCTGTTTTTTATGTTGTTCAGAAGCCTTTAAGTTGATATGATCCCGCTTATTAATGTTTGTTACATTTTTTGTGCAATTGAAGTTCATTTCATGAAATCTTTTCCTGTGCTTATAGTAGTGAAGGATTTTACTTATTTTATTTTCCAGAAGATAAGTGATTCTGTATTAACATTTAGATCTTTGATCCATTCTGATTTTAGTTTAGTACATAGTAAGAGACATCAGTTTCATTCAACTTTTGCATGTGTATAGTCAATTTGTAAAGCACCACATGTTAAAGAGTCTATCTTTTTCGCAGTGTATGCTTTTGGCCTCTTTGTCAAACATCAGATAGCTGAATCTGCCTGGATTTGTTTTTGCATCCTTTAATGTATTTCACTGATACAAAAGTCCCTATTTTTCTTTGCCAATACCGTATTTAAAAAAAAAATCAATGTAGCTCTGCAATATAAACTGAAGTCTGAAATTGTGATGCCTCCTGCTTAGTTTTTGTTGACCAGGATTCTTTTGCTTTTATGTATCTCCTCTAGTTCTATATGAATTTTAAGTGTGCTTTTACTTGTTCTTTGAGGAATGTTGTTAGTGTTTTGATTGGGATGGCATTAAATCCGTATATCACCATTTTTTTTGAACTAACGCCATTTTCATATTATTAATTCTTGTTGAGGAAAGGGGGATATCTTTTCATTTTTGATGTTCTCTTTGCTGTCCTTTTTCAATAGTATTTCAGCTATTATTGTGGAAGTCTTTTACATCCTTGGTTAGTTAATTCCTAGGAATATAAATTTTTTGATGCTATTGTGAATAGTATTGTATTCTTCTGTTCTTTCCCAGTGAGTTCATTATTGGTATACGGGAATGCTATTAATTTTAGTGTGCTGATTTGTATCCTGCTACCCTACTTAATTTTGTAATTAATTTTAGGAGACTTTTGCTGGAATTTTATGAGCCTTTTATGTAGGTGGTTATGTAATCTTCAAATGACGATAATTTGACATCTTCCTTTCTTATAAGTATCACTTTTATCTGTTTCTTTTGTTTGTTTGCTATGGCTAATGTTTTGAGAACTATATTGAATAAGGGTTATGATAGTAGACATCCTTATTTTATTCCTGAATTTACAGGAAACGTTTGTAGCTTTTCCCCATTTAATATGATCTTGTTAGTAAGTTGGTCATAAACAGTTTTTATTACGTTGAACTAAGGTCCTTCTATATTTATTTTCTTTTAGCACTTTATTGTGAATTGATGTTAGGTTTTGTCAAAGACTTTTTTTGTTATCAATTGAAATAACCACGTGATTTTGATCTTGGTTCTTTTTAAGTGATACATTACTGTAAAATTATTGGTTTGGACATATAAAACCATCCTTCCATCCCTGGCATGAAGCCTACTTGATCATGATGTATGATCTTTTTGATGATTTGTTGCATTCCACTTGCCAGTATTTTGAAAATGTTCATGTCCATGTTCATCAAAGAGATTGACCTGACTTTTTTGGTTCATTCTTATCTGGTTTTGAAATCAGGGTGATGCTAGCTTCCAAGAATTACTCTGGGAGTACTTATTGCCCCTCAATTTTATTAAAGAGTTTGAGGATTATTGGAATTGAGTCTGTGAACTTCTTGTAGACTTCATGGTGAATCCATAAAGTTCTGAAATTTTTTAGTTGATGTTTTTATATTGCTTCAATTTCTTTGCTTGTTATTGAATTATTTAGAATTTTTGTATCTTCTGATTCAGTATTCGTAATTTTTATGTCTCCAGTAATCTAGACATTTCTTATGAATTCCCCAATTTGTTAAGTACAGGTTTTTGAAATAATTGCTAATAATCATCTGGATGTCAATAGTGTCTGTTGTGACTTCCCATTTTTTATTTTAATTGCATTGATTTGAGTATTTTTTTTTCCTTTTTTGGTAAGATAAGTTAAAGTTTTTTCTTATTCTTTCAAAGATCCAGTTCTTTAATTCATTGATTGTTTGTATTTTTTTGTCCTCAATTTCATTAATGTCTAGTCTAATCTTTATAATTTTCTTCCTTGTGCAAACTTTGGATTTAGATTGTTCTTTTTTATCTAGGACCTTGAAGTCTGTCATTAGGTTATTTATTTTGACTTTTTCCTTTTCTTTTTTTTTCTGATGTGGGCTTTCGCAGCTATACATTTCCCTTAAAGGACAGCTTTACATTTCCCTTAAAGGACAGGTTTCACTATGTCCCACATGTTATGGTATGGTGTCTTGACATTACATTTGATTCCAGGGCTTGTTTACTTCTTTCTCGATTTCTTCTATGAATCCTTAATTATTTAAGAGTGTGTCATTTAGTTTTCATGAATTTGCATGATGTCTGTGATTTTTTTTGTTGTTGATTTCTAGTTTCATTGTTGTATGGTCTGTACATAGGATAATGTCAATTCTTTCGTATTTACTTGACCATGCTTTATGGTATATTATATAATCTATTTTGGAGGACATTTCATGTGTTGCTGAGAAGAATTTATGTTCTGTTGTTGATGAAACACATTGCAGATATTTATTAGGCCCATTTGTTTGAAAATTTGACTCAACTATGATTTTTTATTGAATTTTTATCTATTTCACTCATCTATTGATGACAACGTGATACTGAGGTTCCATACTGTAATTGTGTTGATGTTTATCTGACTTTTTATATTGAGAAATGTTTTATGAAATGTATGTGCTGATGTTTGGTGCATTTATTTTTTGTAATTATCATCTCTTCCTGTTGAATCATTTCATTAACTAGTGTGTAGTGACCTTTACTTTTTCTGATTAGTTTTGGTTTAAAATACACTTTATTTGAATATACAATATCTACTCTTCATTATTTCAAGGTTCTATTCCTTGAAATGTTGCTTTCTGTACTTTGATTTTCAGTCTGTGAATTTCTTTTAGGAGTATATATATATTTTTTGTACCAAGCATATCACTGGGTGTTGTTTCTTGATCCATACTACGGACCTGTGCCTTTCACTTGGGAAATTGAGACCATTTGCATTGCGAGTTATTAGTGAAAGTTTTTAATGTATCCCTGTAATTCTTTTATGTTTCTGTTGCTGATCCCCTTTTTCCCCCTTAACTACTCACCATGTTTTGTGTATTCTTTCTATTAGATATTTTGGCATCGTTGGTTTCATTCATTCTAGGATCATCCAGAGAATTTTTTGGAGTGCTGATTTTGTGGTCATAAATTTCTCAAGGTATTCTTTGTCATGGAATGATCTCATTTTCCATCCATTATGGGAGATAGCTTTGCAGGATAGATCAGTCTTTGTTGGAAGTTGTTTTCTTTTAGTATTTGAAACACTTTGCCCCAAGCGCTCTTGGCATTTAAGGTTTGTGTTAAGAAGTCTACTGTAATTTTAATGTGTTCACTTTTACAAGTGATTCATTGTTTTTTTTTTCCTAACAGCTTTTAATATTTAGTGTTGAATTCTTGGATTTTGACAAGGACTTGTTGTTGAGTTCCTCTCTAATCATGGTTCTTTGGGGTTTTACATGTCTCACTTACTTGTATGTTTAATTTCTTTCCTGTATTTGAAAAGTTTTCTACTATTATTTCTGTAGACAGGGTTTTTTTTAAATATCATTTGTGCTATTTTCTAATTTTTACTAATTTGAATTAATCGTGGATTGTCTTATGTCATCTAGCAGATACTGAATCCATTTTTCTTTTTCTTTCTTCTTTCTTTCTTTCTTTCTTTTGTTATTTTTAGGAGTTTCTGAGTAATTGATCACTTTTACTGGATCTATTTCTAGTTCTAACACTGTATTCACACATTAATTACTTTTCTGCCCATACTTTCAACATAATTTTTATACTCTTGGTCTTGGCACATTTTCATGGACTCTGATTCTTTACCAAACTGGTCATTCATATTTTGTATCATTTTGTTTAGCTCAACTAGCTTTTCATTAATGTCTTCTATGAACTCTTTGACCATTTTGTTTATTAATTTCATTTTTTGCTTAGGTACGTCTTCTTTGAGTTCACCAAACACCCTATGATGTGATTTTTTTATCATATGTGTTATCCTTTTGAATAATTCAGCTTTGTGGCTTTTGATTTCCTCTCCCTTGCTGACTCTTTGTTCAACTTTGGTGGAGTTGGGTGTTTTTCGAGGCATTTTGCTGCCTTATCATCATAGTTCTATTTCTGTGTGTATTTTGAAGTTTATGGATAGATTATAGTGGAAAGACATTTTTGGTATAGAGACTTCTTTAGTTTGTGTATGATGTTCAATATTGCACTCTGGCACTGGCTAACAATAGGTTTTTGTCTCTGTCTCAAGATCCAACCACCTTTGTTACTTTGGAATGGGAAGATGCAGTGTAATTGGTGAAGCTCCTAGATTTCCAGAATGGACTGCAGTATTCTCAATAATATAAACCAATCCAGATATTGGCATATGGGGAAATCTTATCAATAGCACTGACTATTTCATCCTGAGAATAGCAACAAGATCAGCAATAGTATCATTAAATTCACAACCAATACTGATATACCATAAGCACCAATAATGTACCACTGTTAATCATGTAAGAGATCTAGAATATTTGATTTGTCTTAGTGTATATATATATATATATATATATAAACACCATACATTATACACTAAGACAAATCAGATATCGAATGCAATAACTATTCATCCACCAACTTTAGAAAAGAATTCAACAATAATGGAATTGAATTAACTATCAAAAGATTAAATGGCTCAATGATTATACTAGTAAAGGTAGAGTGGGTGGGAAGCGAGACCATTAAAAGAGGTAAAATTAGAAAAAAAGATCTATGGAATATGAAAAAGAGGAGAGAAAAGTGAGATAAAGAATCCTGTCAAGAAATGGATAAAATTAGATGAAAGTAACAGAAAAGACAAAAAAGAAAAAATAAAACAGATAGTTAATGAAAAAATCAAAAATAAGACAAAGAAAAAATAAAGGAAGAAAAATAAAGAAACAAAAAATATCAAAACCCCTCAAAACCAATGAAGGAAAAAAAATTAATCAAAAATTATTTCCTCCTTTTTGAGTGAATGGTTTTTTTCCAGGATCTACAGTCTTGTATTACAACAAGTTGTGATTGTCTCCACTTAGCTTTATGGCTTGTGGGTGAGAAAGGTTTCCCACACCCCTCTAGTACAGAGGCTCCTCAGTCATTTCACTCCAGGTTGTGGAAATTGGTCAGGTTGAGGTGTGATCTTGTTTACTTGGTAGATAGGGAATGTGATCAGAGCCCCCCAGTGTCTGGGGCTGGCTGTATGCAGTAGGGCAGGGTTTCAAGCATACTGCTGGATTTAATGCCAGCACTTTGAATCCAGACACCTGTAAAAGTCACAAACACTGGGCCTCACTTCTTATCATGAAGAGCGGGCTGTGTGTCCTTTCCAACCTAAGTTCAAACTTCTCAGGAGAGTCTTTGTCTAGCTCACACTCTTTCCATTACTGTGTCTTGTGGTTGTGTTTCACCCAATCAGTGTGGTAGAGTAATACTGAAAACCTTAAAGTAAAATTGTGTGGCACAGTCTTAAACAACATCTTCTAAAAATGACTCCTGATTCTTCTCCATCTCTAGCCTACCATAGGGGAATCACTTTTGAAGATTACTATTCATCTGCTTGGTGCAAAAGTGCATTATTTTAATAACAGAATGATGTCATTAGTCCTATTTTATAAAACATTGGAAGAAATTGTCAAACATCATGGACTGTCTTAAAACTTACTGTGATTACTTGTGATAAATTAATAAATGTCCCATGTCTCTGAGTAAAGATGTCTGGCATATATTATAGTAACCTTATTTATTACATAATCTTAGTATATACCAGGAATTGTACTAAGTAATTTATGTAAGCTAACTCGTATCACAACTCTCTGAAGGGATTGTCATCGTTGTCTTTATTTTACATTTGAGAAAGAAGAGACAAAATGCCATTGTTTGGCTGTGTGTGTGTGTGTGTGTGTGTGTGTGTGTGTGTGTGCAGTTACTATCAGTAACTACTGAAGTTTATACTGGTAAAATGAGGTTTGTCTGAGAAAACATGGTAGAGGGAAAACAGTGAATCACCTGCACCCACAGGAATCTTCAGCCACAGAGGACATGACATGGGAACACCAAGACACTTACATTTGCCAGAATCATGTTTACCTGTTGCCAACTCCACCCCTATTAATTCCAAGGTCTGGCTATTGTTGCTGGCCAGCTCTGAGTCCAGTTTGCATTTTATTTCTTCTTGGCATTGGGCAGCAGCAATGCTGACCCACAAGCCAACATGATCATGAACATGACCAATACCAAAGGAGACAAGGTAAGCCCTGAAAGTCATTAACTCCATGGGGAAATAACCAACCTGGTTGATAGTAGTTAGCCTCAAGAAAAGTTCCTAATTATTGTAAAGTACAAAAACTACACAGGGTAGAAGTACACTAGGAAGAACTCTTGAAGATACAGGTGTAGACAAAGACTTTATGACTGAAGCCCTATCCCACAGGAAATAATACAAATTATCAACAATTAGGATCTCATTTTATTAAAAAGCTTTGCACAGCAAACGAAATCACCAACAACTGTGTAGGTTTTGGACTTTACCTTGTTCATCTTCCAATGGATTTAGGGTTTCTGGTTTAATATTTATGTCTTTGATCCATTTCAATTTTAGTTTAGGGGAGAACCCTTCTCTAGTGTTGGTGGGAGTGTAGACTAATGGAAACCACTGTGGAAATCAGTGTGTAGATTCCTCAAAAAAATTAAGCTAGTTTCCTTCTTGGTATCTTCCTGAAAGAATTAAAAGCATCATGTCCCAGGGATATGTATGTGTTTATAATAGCACAATTTGTAATAGCTAAATCTTGGAAACAGCCCAAATGCCCATCAATGGATGAATGGATAAAGATGATATAGTATTTTTATATAGTGCAGTACTGCCCTGGTATAAGGAAGAATATACAAGGTATTTCTAGGTAAACGGATGCACCTTGAAACTGTACTCTTAAGTAAGATAAACTGGACATACATGTTCAAATATCACATTGTTGCTCTGGTCTGAGAACTTGAAAGTGTAAATAAGGACCAAAATGTATGAAAGATATTGAGAAATAGAAAGGTGTTCAAATGGGAAGGGAAACTAGAGAAAGGGGGGTGGGAAAAGAAGGAAGGGAAAAAATAGAAGAAAAAAAAAAAAAAAACAACCCTGAGACAAAGATTTGTAAATAAGGCCGTGAAGAGGGAATTGGGGAAAAGAAAGGGGAATCAAGATAAATTATGTACAGGTACAAACGCCCTATGATAAATGCGATCACTATGTGTATCTAAAATGTACCAATAAAATTAACCAAAGAAAGAATGTCTAATTGTTCCACTATCTTTTGCCTCAGAAGTCTCTCTTTTAGCACTGCATTGCCTGTAAACCTTTATAAAAAATGGTTGGGCTAATATATGTGGGCCTATTTTTATGTCCTTTTTCTAATCCACCAATATATTCACTTATCCTGAGCACCAAGCATGCTGTCTTGTTGACTCCAGTTTTAAAATAATTTATGAGTTGTTTGAGATTTTCTCAGTCCTTTGTGTTTCCACATGAATTTTAGAAACAACTTAATAACTAGTCTAAAAATACACATCTTTATGTAGTTATCATTGTACCATGTCTAATGACCAATTTGAGAATTGTAATTTTAGCAATATTTATTTTTCTTACCCATGTATAGCAAGGGAGGATTTATTCATCTATTTACATTTTCATTAATATGTTTTAGGCATGATTTATAGTTTCAAGAATGGAGATCTTTTGTCATATTATCTTAAGTATTTTATATCTTTCTATGCAATTTAGGCTGGCCTTGAACTCACTTATGAAGCCCAAGCTGGCCTCAAATTCACGGTGATCCTCCTGCCTCAGGGTGCTGAGTGCTGGGATTAGAGACTTGTGCCACCATGCCTGGCTAAGTTTTTTATATCTTTTATGACACTGTGAAAATAGCTTTACATTTTCATTTCAGCTTCTCTTTGTGCATAACTAGTATATAGAAATTCATTTTCATATTGGTCTCGTATGTTTAGATCTTGTTGAACTGTTCTTTTAGCTTTTGTGTAGATTCTGTCAGATTTTCTTCATAAGCAATCATGAATTCTGTGAATAGTCACAGTTTTACTTATTTACTTCTGCAGATGCCTTTTTTATTTTTTAAACGCCTGATTGTAATGGCTAGAGCCTTTATTACAATGCAGAGTAAAAATGGTGAAAGCAAACATTCTGCCATATACCTGCTTGGTGTTAGGGGGAAAGTGTATCATTTGCATTGTTATACACATGCTCTGTAAATTTTTCATAATTCTGTTTACCACACTGATAAAATTTTCTTGCCTGTGTTTGTTGAGCATTCTTAAAAATCATGAATTGATGTTGGGTTATTAAATTATTTTTATGCGTACTTTGTAATGATCAGATATTTTTTGTCCTTCTATTAATATGTTGTAATGCATTAATTGATATTCAGGGGTAAAACAACTTTATGCAGTATCCCTGAAATAATTTCTACCTTGCACCAATGTGTAATTCTTTTTTAATGAAATGTATTTTTGATAAATGAGGGAACTAGACCTACAGTTAATTTGTGATTTTTTTTCTGGCTTTGATATCACTTGGTCACCATGTATAGGTTGAAAAATGTTCTCCATTTCCTGAAAAAGTTGACTCTTTTCTTTTAATATTTTGTTTTGTTTTGCTTTAATTCACCAATGAGCCATCTGGTACTGGGGTCCTTTTGTGGAAATGTTTTAAACTAGTAATTCAATGTTTCTCTTGGTAGTACCTTTCAAACTTTTTTTGGTACCGGAGCTCGAACTAACAATCTCGCACCTGCCAGGCAAGTACTTATGCCACTGAGCTAAATCCCCAGTCCCGTTTCATACATTTCTAATTCTTCTCAACTTCAGGATTTATTTCAACCTAAGAATTTATCTGTTTCATCAGTGTTGTAAAGATCATTGAGTAAAACTGATCAAAATGTTTTCTTGTGATTTTATAATTGTAACGTTGATGGTGATAGTTCTTCTTGCGTTTCTAATTTTTGTTGTATTTTTTTTCTTCGGTATTTTTCCTTGGTCAGTCTAGTAAAAGTTTGTCAATATTTGATCATTTTTTAAATCCAACTTCGGGTTTCCTTCATTTTAATCTATTGCTTTTATATTTTTTTTAGTTGTTGTACTTTACTTATGTGTTTGTTATTTCCTTTCCTGCATTTATTTTGCTCTAATCTCTATAGTTTCTAAGGCAGAAATTTTTAAATTAATTGTTTGTGACCCTTCTATTTTTCCAATTCAACTTTAATAACTGTTTTGGCTATAGCCCATGCATTTTGATAAAACATGATTTTTGATTATCTTAATTCAGTTCAAATATCAAGGATTCCTGGAATTCTTTTACCCATTTGATTTTAGAAATTTGTTAAATAATTTCCAAATATATAGGAATTTTTGCTTATTTCTACTTCAACACCCTGTAGTCATAGCACATAATTTATATTGTTTCAATATTTTAAAATATACTGAAAATTGCTCTTGCACATTCTGGAGATTATATCATGTCAACTCAAAAATCACACGTTTTATCTTTGGATATAGTGTCCTGCAGATATTACTTAGGCCAATTTATCATATTCAAGTATTCTACACCTTACAAAATATTTTGTTGATTTGTTCTATCAAATATTAAATGTGGTATGTTTGAGTTTCCAGTTATTGCTGAGTTGCCTTTTCATCCATTTCGTTGTGTAATTTTTTTTCATGTAATTTCAGAATCTGTTTTGAGATATGTAGAGTGCGTGCCTATTAGTTTTTAAATTTACAGAGGAATTGATAATTTTGTCATGAAATGTCCCTTGTTTTCTCTAGCAATGCTTGCTGTCTCAAAATGTATTTTGTAAATAGTTTTTATTAGTACACATTGGAGTACAGAGTGATTACACTCATCATAGGTAGTTGTACATATGCATAACATACTTGAGTCCTTTTTAACTCCCCTTTCTTTTTCCACCCTCCACCTACCTTATTCTCAGTCCTTTATTAACATGCTTACTCCAACGCTCTTTAGACTATTGTTTTCATACCTTTTTCTACTCTTTAACCTTATTTTCATTAAAATATCATAAAATTATATACCACAAAATTTTAAAAGTGTAAAACTAAGTGTTAAATACTTTCAAATGTTATGCAAACATAATGATTATGTAATTTTAGATTATTTTTGCCATTCCACAAAGAAAACCCATACACATTAGTAGATTCTGCCTCCAGAAACAGCGTTTAAACAGATTTACCTTTTTGAGGCATTTCCAACAAAAGTATCATATAATATGGAAACTGGTGTCTCATTTCTTTTATGTAGCATGTGCTTAAGGTTCCTCTACTGTAGGTTTCAGTACTTCATTCCTTTCTACCTGTGAACAATATTCCATCATATGTACATGTAACATTTCATTTATCTACTTATCAGTTGACGCACATTGAACTCTTGTGTTTATGAGTTTTCATTTTACTTTGGTGCATATCTGCGTGAAATTGCTGGATTATATATGGACATCCTAGTTTTTTGAGGAACTACTGGACTTTTATCTCAATAACTTCACTACTTTACATTCTTACCATCAAGGTATGAGGGTCTGATTTTTCACATCTTCATCAATATTTTTTATTATGAATTATTTTATCATAGCCCTTTCTTCAGGTGTGAAGTGTCTTGAGTTTACATTTCTAATTGCTAGAAATATTCATATCCTTTCATTTTCATATTATCTTCATGTGCATTTTTTGGAGAAATATCTTTTACCTTTCTCCAATTGCAACTTGCTTTGTTTTTCCTTCAAGAGAAATTACAGTAGTTCTTTATAAACAAAGGGTACAAGTAATTTGTTAGATATGTAATTTGCAAATATGCCATTCCATTTTGTAGATTGTCTTATCATTTTCTTGAAAGTATCCTTTGAAGTGCAAAATTCTTTATTTTGATAAAGTTCAATGTATTTTTCTTTCGTGGCTTGTGTTTTAGTATCATATCTAAGAAAATATCATCTAATACATAGCCAAGGTGATTTACACCTGTGTTTTCTGCTGATAATTTTTTAAAATTTAGACCTCAGCATTTAGGTCTCTGTTCCCATTTGAATTAATTTTTGTACATGATATGAAGTAAGGAGCAAAATTTATTTTTATATCTGAGAATACTTAGTCACTCAGCTACTCTTTGTTGAGAATGTGAGGAGAGAAAATCAAATGAAATAATTCATACTAAAGTAACTGGCTCTTAACTAGACAGTAAACATGTTAGTGACTCTAATTTTTTAATTGAACGTAAGAAATATGAGAAAATGCATTTCCCAAATGTCATGTGCTTTTGTGTTTATGTCATTAAAAAAAGTCTGTAACCTTATATTATAGCCAAACCAGAAAAGGGACATTCTTCTTGTTTCCTTATGTTGTGTTTAGTGCCTGGAAGTGTGTGTCTGTCTTAAACACATTTTAATAAATATTTTTAATACCAAGTAAGATAACATATTCTATTTGATACTGTTTTGCTCATTTACCCACAATATATTTTAAAAATGTTTAGTTATAAGATCAGAATTTTTTTTACCCAAGAAATTTTAATTGATCTCTCAGGACTCTGAAAAAGTACTGGAGCTAAACATCATCGAATTCAGGAGACTCATTAAAGTCATTCAATAAAGTTTACTGCTGGAAAACCAATGATCTATCAGAATATGCTGCACAGAACATTGCAGTAGGAAATCTGTTAGTTTAGAGTCATTGTTCTTCAGGCCTATTCTATAGTTTCCATGACTATATTCAGCCTCAACTTTATGGAACTGAGCGCTTTTTGTGTTGTGCTCCCATTTTATTTTAGTTATCATTCTCAAAAACATTTGCAATATTTTATCTTCCTCCCACTGTTTTATCATTTGCATTTATCTCTCAATATCTTGTGAGCCTTGCAAGGCAAGTGATGTCTTTATTTATTGTAGTACATAACAGAGTGCTAAATAAGAAGGTGAAATTTATTAATGATGTTAAATTAAGACTTTCTCCACTACCTGTCAAATTACGAAGTGCAAGTTTTGCATTGAAATTTTTGTCTCATCTTTGGATTTGGTTTGCTTCAAATATTAAACTTAGATCCAGGTAATGATTTTTTGCAATGTTACTCTGTTATATACATTCTAAACTAATTGAGAACAGTAACTATGTCTTATATATCTTACATTTCTGTAGTAACTGCAATAATATATTTCAAGGAGTTATCCTGAACTAAATGTTTGTTAAATTTTAATATTTAAAAGTTTTAAAGAAACATGTACTATTTGTTAATATGTTCCCATATTGATGATGTCTAATAAACAATAATTTTAAATAACTTCATAATAAAGGGACTTAATTATAAATGCTAATTTATATTTTGAAATTTTATTTCTCTATTAAGCATGCTTCCAATTTTAAGAGCTAAATTACTTTTGTTTATAATTAAGAATGTATGTTTTGAAAAATTCTTTTGTAGGCCTTGTGAATTTAATCCTGCAAACTATCATTAAAGTGTCCATAACATTTTATTTTTAAAACCATCTTCCTCACTTTTACTGCCAGGGAACACAAGAATCCTAAGCAAAAAGCTTCTCTGCTATAAAGAGGTGAGCAGAGGTGAAAGTAATTTTTATATAACTTGTATTTTTCTCATAATGAGCAAATATACCTGAACTCTATACCAACTATTACTAAGTCCTAATTCATTGTTCATAACTCCTGGAAATGAAAACTTTGTCAAAAGATTTTTGATGAATTTTCTACACTTACAGACTAGTTACATTTTAAAAATTTTGCTCATCTTCCTTCTAAATACGTTTTTGTTGTCAGAATCACAGAGTGAGCTTTAAATTGATATTCATTAGAATATTTTAAATATCAAAAAATGATTTGAAAATAATTTTATGTTCAAAATTTTGTTGATGGCTACTGAAAAAGGTCCTACTCATACTAAAGTCATTCTGATCAGACTTTCATAAGTAAACATACTATACTATGATAATCATATCATTCAGGTATAAACCTGAGAGGTAATGTTCGTTATTATGTTCAACCTCAAGTTGATTTGAACTTAATTCTGACTCATATATTTTATGAAACTTGGTTCTTAACATTATCTATCACCTGAGATATTTTGTTGAAGATTGTTTTATCTTATAAATTCATATTACACCCAGAAACTACTTTCTTATAAAGATGGTAGAAAGCCATGTAGATCATATACTTAGGTGTATTCTATGTTAATTTTAAATCTGTTATCCATTTTCACTTAACTGATGTACCAGCTTCCCCTTTCTTTCAGTAAGATTAAATGATGGGCGCATATAGCAATGGATTGTTTTAGTGATTTTGCTTTTAATGTCATCTCAGGGATATATGGAATGTTCAGAGTTAGGCCATTTTGTAGTGTCTATATTTCCATGTGTCTAGCTGATGTACCAGCAGTTTACTGAGCATTGGTAAACTCATGTATGGCCCTTGCAAGTTTTATTCTATTATTAGAATGAGTCCTAAATAAATATAACTGAAATAATTGTTATTTCATAAAATTTATTTTGACTTCTGTGAAAATAATCAATAATGGTAACTTGCTAAAATAATTAGGGTCAGGTTAGAAGGGAGAAAGAACACTTAAAGATATTGGGAAAATATTCTGTAAATCTCCAAGGGTTCTGTACTTAGATTGTATGATTATAAGATTGTTTTATGTTCATTGAATCTACAATTCATAGACAGTACTTTTAAATATCTGTATCTGCATTGCACTAAACACAAAATAAAACTAAATCTGCAACACTATTTCCTGAATTAAATAATGTCCAAATAAAAGCACATAGATTTGTTTCAGACTAAAAGAAAAAAAATTTGGAGACAGGGTCTCACAATGTAGCCCAGGCTGGCCTTGAATTCATGACCTTGTATTCATGGTGATCCTCCTACCTCAGCCTCCCAAATGCTGGGATTATAGGCTTGCGCCACCACGTCCAGCTAGAAAAATTTTAATATGTTTTAATATTTTTTAGCTTTAGCTAACTTTTTTTTTACTGGCCATGTGAGGTCACCCTATTTTGACAGGAGGATTTTGCATTATTTTCTTTATTGCTGTATACAGTAGAAAATAAATTTAAAAAGTGATTCAAAATTTCTGAAAATATTTGGATGCCCATGGAAATCTATAGAATCTTCAATTAACAATGTCTCATAAATTCTGACTGATTGTTCTATGGTAACCAAACACAACGTTTGGCTCCTTTTCTGGTCCCTCACATTTCATTTGCAAGTAATGAAGATTAAAGATAAATTGTCACTTTGCACATGTCAACTTGAAGCTGCTTTCTTTATTTGGTATTTTAAATCAATACTACCCTTTGTGGCATATGAAATAATGTGTATTTATTGAAGGTTAGTTAAAATAACCCAGAAAAGCTTTACTTGTCTCTTGAATTGTAGTTCTTGGATCTCAGGTTGGAAACCTACGTTGTAGTAATCAAATTGGAATAGACTAGATTGGAAATGTGATACATTTCAAGCCCCCTAAACTATACATCATATCTGCTTCCTTCTAGAATAGTTGAAATAGAATTTTAGGAAGTTAATAAATATGGTAATACCCCTAAAGTATACTTAATATACTTTTCTTTCCTTGAAAAAATATACCTTAAATTTACTATGCAATTCCTTAACATGAAAATAAACACAGAAATATAGTAGTAATTACAAACAGGAAACTGAATTTGTAGGATAATAGTTCTATGAGGCAATGCATAGAAGACTTAGCAGAAGATAGAATAATTTATACAGATTTTTAGAAAACAGTGATATCTTCATGTGTATCTACAAATGTCCAAAGCATAAAATGGGATCAGTTTCATTTTCAACTATGATTCAAAAAGTATGTTCATTCAATGATGTTTAGAGTGTACATCTTCATGTATTTCGTGGGTGTATGAGCTCTCCTGTAATATACCCAAATCACTTGCAATATAGAGGAAGATTAAGATAAAAAGTTGTATATTTTTGGTACTGTCAAAAATTACACTGAAGGAAAACTATATAGTGAAAGTGGCCTTTTTTTGTATTTCGAATGCACAGGATACAATGTTGACATAAGGTAAAATTATATTTTATTTTTAATTTGAATTATAAGCTTTCTAACAGAAAATAAATTTTGCTATATTTAGTGGTGTAATTAAGAACTAAATTATTATCTTTTCTTACTGATCTTGATGCACAACTCCTTAACATGTAAAGGAAAAAGGGCCTCGGCTAAAATCTTTCCCAGCCCTGCTTTTGGGTGCTTATTTTGCAAATTGTAACTATTTATAAACACAAAATAAATGCTTTTCCTTATCCATGTAGAAACATTGGAAAAGTACCCATTTGCTGTTAGAAAAACAATAGTGATAAAATAATTATTTCTGAGCTCAGTGAGGTGAATTCTGTATTTTAAAAATCCTTCATGGCAAGTACTAGGTAGATGAGGTACTAACATTAAATATAAATATTAAAATATGTTAAAAATAATGTCCATGTGTCTCCAGTCTGTCCATGCCTCCCTAAAACTATATGCAAATGTCAAATATCTTATGGAACTACCTTATAATTCAAACTAAATACTGTGCTATGGAGAGATGAAAGAAAAGATGTTAGGAAAAATGCAGAAAAAGTCTCCAGTAACCCAAATGTGAAGGCTAGAAAAGACGTTGACAAATATCTCAGAATCTCTGGTACATGTCTTACTATGTGTTGTTTTCAGGGAAGTAGTGATTTAGAAGAGACACTGTCAGGGATGTGTCTTGGTGGTGGAATTCTTGCTTTGTATGCACAAGGTCCTGGGTTTGATCCTTAGCCCCAATAAATAAATAAATAAATAAATAAGAGATACTGTCTGATCCTCTCTGGGAAAGTAACCTTATGAACAATGGCAACAGCTAACCTGCTGGGCAATTCTTGTTAAACACGAGATGAGAACCAAGGAATTGACAGAATCTGAGGAATCAGAAGCATATCTTGGGTCATAGGAGACCTCAAGTAATATGCATGGGCTATGCAATTTGAAAAATCATGTATTTAATTTCATGACAAAATAAAGTTTGGAGAATGGGAAGTCTAGATGCTGGAGGTGCTTTGCTGAATTCAGAGTTAACCAAGGACTCAGGCCTAGAATAGAACTGCAGTGATGTCTTGGGAATGAGATAGGTCTCAGTGGAATCTTAAATCAACCATGAGGAGCTAGTAATATTTCTCCAAAGGCCCACAAAAGAAGGACCGTTCATTAAAAGTTATACAGTAGGATGAAAATGCTAAGAAATTAATGAGTGCTGTGCTAAAACTTGGCATCTGGCAGAAAAATCTCCTGTTTATTATGTACATACAAATGCACTGCTAACTTTATGTGAGATTCGTACAAAGAGACAAAATGGGCAGGTGGTCTCAGCAGCTGCCATGGTAGACCCACCACTGCATTCATGTCAAGGCCCCCCTTTTCTCGTGCTTTTCCCAGTCAAAGACAGAGCATGGCAGAGGTACAAGCATTGGCCTTTAACTGTAGTGAATTCCTTTTATGAAGGACTTTGGGTAGAGAATATTCATTAGTCTGTTTGCAGCTTTCTTAAAACCATACTGTAGATTTATTTGCTCCCTAATCTACTTCCCTTGCCCCTCTCCTTTCATAAGTGTCAGATCAGCATCACGATCTGAGAGTTCTCCCTGCCTACTCTTACCCTCCCCTTTGATTTATCCCAGACACCCTCCCCACAACCTGTTGTTGGAGATCCAAAACAAATGCAAAGGCTGATCTTCAGCTTAGCTACCTCCTCTTTTGCCTCCACTATCAACACTACTTTCTCTCATCCCTTCCTACCATCACCTCCATCCTACTTCCAGTATTCGAACTTCTACTTTGCCAAGACTTCCTCACTCAAGGAACTTGCATTCCTGCTCCACTGTTTGGAATCATTTTTTAATTTATGCTTACTTATCTGATGTTAGTTCATGAGAGTATTGTTGATTCTTCAACTGACACATATTTAGCATTTTAAACATTCTTCAAATGGCACATGTTCAGTGTTTTAAAAATGTTTAAAAATAAACATTTTAACAATGCTTACCATGTCAGGATAAACATCTCTGATTTGTAGTAGCTGTGCCCCTTGTGAAAGAAAGACTCTCACCATGGTCAATTTAGACTCCTCACACACATAAGTAGATGTAGGATTAGGAAAGATGTACACAGTCATCTCCTACATCATATAAAAGGTTGGCTTACACTCATTACTGCATACCTCCTTTCTCTGCAGACCTAAGTTCTACCCCATGTCTCCTGGAAAATCCCTTTGTGGAAATACTTTCTCTTCCATGGCATCCTGGACAGCAACGAGGTGAGTGGAGATTGATTATCAATGTGAATCAAGGTTTCTGGGATGTTTGTCTCCTGTTTCTCACATGCCTGTGCAGATCATAAATGTATATTCATGATTTTTTAAAATTTGAGATTGTTTATTTATTGTTCAATTCTTCCAGTCACCCAGGATAAAAATATACTTATTTTCCATCTCATCTTACCTAACTACTCGTCTATTCATTTGCATTTTTATCTATAATATTTATTACATCTATTTTAATTACTTATTGCTTTTCATGTCAGCAATCATTTTGTTACTAATTTCTATTTCATAAGAAAAAAGTATAGAACAGTAACATTGGAGGGAGATCCTTGGGTAAAGTTGAATCTAATAGTAGAATTTGCCAAATAAGAGAGGTATATGTACTAAATGTCGGACTATATAATAGAATTCAAATTTTGTCTCTTTCATTTATTAGTTTTGGAAGTTTTAGGCATTTAACCTCTTTAATACTACTACATTTAATGGTCATAAAAATGCCAATTTTAGACAACTGTTGGAAAATTAGAAAGAACATATTTATTGTGTAGTAGTCTTGTTGATATTTAGTATGAACTTAACAAACGTTAGTTCATGTTGTTATATATGAATAGCAGTGGTTGCTGGTGACAGCTCGTGTAGGATCTCTGACTCCTAATCCAGTGACTCACATCAGTAGCTTTAAACTGGCCAAGATAGTGACATTTACATCACAGAAGTTAATAAACACAAAATACTCTTTTTGTTTTTCGTTTTTCCTGTATAACTTATGGTTAATCACTTACTAGCACCACTGAAGTAGGGTTTAGTAATGTTGTAGTTTCGTAGAAGTATCCCAGAAAGGTGAAATACAAAGCAATGGGCAAGTGAGTAAACTGAATGAAATCATTCTCCACGTGAACTGGCCAGGAAATGAAATGGGTCTTCAAGCACAAAGCCAGGATTGAAAAGAAATATTGAGCTCTCTAAGACTCTGGACTCTTTCTTTGACTTGGGTTATGCCTAGATATATAATTCTGGTGGATTCTGACAATCTGTGTAAAATCTAAGTACAGTATAAAGCTGATCTCTCTTTAATGAGTCATAATCCAAAGATCAGGTATATCTGATATGTCAGATTGTCTATGTTTTTCTTTATACGTCAGCTACCTGACTAGACTTCAACAAATTACACCTCGATTGTTCCCAGTTTACCTTTGGACTGCTAAGGGTTATGAAGGGAAGGGAACCCAGGGGTCTGGTCTTAGAGCATCAAAGGACTGGGGGAAAGTAGGGATGTACATTCCACCAGAAGTGTGGGAGTGGTGACCGTGGTGACAGACAGAGAAGGTAAATGTAAGGAGGAAATTTAGGCTTAATCGGTCCTCTACCTTTTCCATATGTCTTGTCTTATCCTGTGGACACCTTAATTCAAACTGTTTTTTTATCTTTTTTTTTTTGTCTTGTTGAAATCTCCTCCTAAATGTATTTCCCACTTGTAATATCTGTATGTTCTAATTTTTGAGAGGGGGGAAGGGAGAGAGAGAGACAGAGAGAGAGAACCTAAAATGTTTTTAACAAATTCATCTTTTCTTATTCAAAACCCCCGTTTTAGATTTACATCACATTACACTTTCTCATGTAGCATAAAGACATAAAGACAACCTAAACTGAGTGTTTTTATTTCTTGTAATGCCAGGGTTCAAATCCATGTCTTGAAATATACCAGGCACTGGGCTATGCCCCCTGCCCTCCCTTTTTGTTTATTCCATTAAAAAATTATAGATATTCTTCCTATCCTTTTTGATTGTGTTTCAGCTACAAGATCTTGCTAAATTATTCAACCTGGGTTCGAACTTGCATTCCTTTTGCCTCATCCTGCTGAGTTCCTGGGATCTTGGATGTAGACTGCACTGCCCTACCTAAACTGATTTGTTTATTTGGAGAACACACTTTCACTTTTTGTGTCTCATGTAGTTTGCAAAGGCTGTTACCTTTACTTCCATGCTCTTTTGTATCACAATCATTGACAATGTGTACACATGTGGTAGGTTCCAGTATCTTTCATCCTTTTTATTGCAATGAAAAATACTCTAACTGGTCTTGAAGACCCCAACATTTTGCACAAATTTTTGGCAATTGTCACAATTTCTTCTGTATTACATAAAATAGTTACTGAAGGACTGATTATGTTTAGATATTTAGATGAGAGGCAAGTGATGTAATTACACAAACTCTGTACAAGATGGGGGAGGTCAAGACTAGGAATAGCACAATTAGGATTCAAGACCAAAGAGACGATAAACGAGGGAGGGAATTTGACTCCAGACAGGAGGGATACTTGGGTGGCAGACACTAAATTCAGAGCGTGTGGAGTGATCAGATGAGTTTCAGGTTATGCCTAGTGCTAGCATTTTTAAATGGAAGACATGATAGGCAACATATAACTCTGAGGCACCCAATGATATGACAATATTCTAGAAGTTAAGTTTCACCAGAAAAACTAATCAGGGCACAATTCCTTCCTGAAAAGGCAATAGAAGAGGCAGGCAGAATATTTGGGTAGAAATCCAAGTACAGTTGATATTTCTTTTGTGTTTGGGCAGGCCTGACATCAGAGACTGAAGATAAAGGAGGTTTGACCCATGTATTTTAACTTGGCTCTAATTCTTAGCAAAAACTCAGCAGTGTTGAGCTAGATTTGAGAGGAAAACTACAACTATATTAGAACAAAAGGACAAGAGGTGAATGGGATTAGGTTTGAGGCGCTAATGTACTCATTTCCTGTGTCAGTACTAATGAGATTTCAGTAGGACTCTAGCTGCTGCTAGAGTCACTGAGATGCAGATTTTGCAGCAGAACCTGGGCTGGGTTTTAAGAATCTCTGATTGGTAGATCATATGGGGACAGGACTGTGAGGCCTGATAATCTATTTATCTGCATTCTGAACCTATATAGGAGGAGGAACTTGTCTCTATTTATTGCTTGAGACACCTAAAACAATATCCCGCTTATAGAAAATTTCAAAAAATATGGTTAGATATAGTGTCAGACACATGGCAGAACACAGTGGTGGTAGAGAGAAGTTCAACATCTGAGTCTGATGCCTACTTATCCTAATCTACAGAGTGAGTATGATGATACTTTCTTATAGTATGAATGTGTGGATTAAACAAGGTAATTTATGTAACAAACATTTTTAAAGCCTAGTAATTCACACTCTGTGTAAGCTAGAGATTATATTTTTCACTATGAATATCACCACAATTTTTAAATTTCCATTGACTTAGAAAACTAGTCAAAGTGTATTTCTTATTTTATTTTATACTCCACAGATTATAAAAAGATTACTATCAATCATTCGTACTAAATATATGCTTGAAACAAAATTGAAATTTACATTTTTTTGAGTTGCTCATATTGTGTAACCTATATGTATTGTAAAAGATAACTGTCTGCATTTCTTTGAAGCACACATTCATATATAATGTTAAAATATGTCATTTATATAGAAAGTGGAAAATTTTACATTAAAGAAGGAACTATGTAACATTTAAAAATTATATTTTCACATCCTTAATAGAGAGAAATAAAATACAAATTTCTGCACTTCTGAATGTAATTGGACTTACTAGCCTGATATTCACAGAAGTTAATTTAGAAGAAAAAAATCTGCATTTGTCTTGGCTACTCCTTATAACATTTAAAATACTGACTGTGTAGTAGCTCGCTATAATGCAAAAGACAAATTAGAAAGAAGTCACAGTAGTATGATTACTGAAGAGTGGAAAATCTGTGATATAAAAACTACATAGGGTTTACCAAAATGTTTGTATGATGGTTCACTTGTAAGAAAGTCCTAAGGGTACAAAGTTTTTATCTGACGAAAATTCCCAGAGGGTTTTAATTTATACACATATCATGAGTTGGAAAAATTCATCACATTGCAAAGTGAATATAATCAACCAAATTAAGAAATACTTCTAAAAATACATTTCTATTTATAATGTTAAATTTCAGAGCCTAACACACTCCCAGGTTGCACTCTGTTGCTGTTCGAGATAATGTTAGCACACTCAGGACAATCCACCCCTGTAGAATTTGCTCAGAGATTTTCCCTCCGAAACAAACATTTTTAAAAACTCACTGGAAGTCCTATGTTGCTAGCTCTTGTTGAAGTTTGGGATAGTGATTGTACCTCTTGAATGTGAAACTATTAATAAAATGATTGGCTTATCATTATGATACTAGCGATAAAACTATGGATAAGATGATGTCAACTAAGGTTTTTTAATATTTATGTACACCAAGCATTATGTTGAATACTTCTCATACATTATCCCCTTTGTTGGAATCCTTATAGTGCCTTCTTTGGTATGATTATTATTATTAATTGATTTAACAAATATTCATCAAAATAGTATATACATCGCATTCTTGATGGATAGAGATTTGGAAAAATACATAAATTCTTTGTCTTCACAGAGTGTATATTTTAGGGTATGTTACATTCTCAATCAAAAGAGATTGGTGTCATTATTTATGTATCATTAGGTTACTGGAGCCCTTGGATGGTAGATATGCCATGGAAGGTTTCACAGTATGTGTTTCTTCCAGTGTCTTCTCTCCTCAGATCTGCGTAAGCTTCCTTTACTGACAATTAGCACAAACAGTGTAGGCTTTTGTCCCTCACTAGGATTCCATGGGCAGTGTGGACTTGATAAATTTCAAAACCAGTGTCCTATGTCTTATATACCTCATCTGTTTTTCTCGTTAATGAGTTAGCTGTTGTCTTTGCCATATCCTTGACTTTAATGCACTTACAATACTTCACCACTACTTTTAAACTTGCTGAGAGGGAAGATTCTTTTCTTGGCTCTATGCTCAATTTCTGCTAAAAATTTATTTTTTAAAACCCTGAGTCTAAACTTTTTAAATGCAAATATTGAGATAAACACATATTTCCTCTTTTGCTTTATTCTGGTGGGTTTAATTATGGTTTTCAAATCAAATTGTCTTCATGTTGTATGTATAACCCTCAAAATATTCAGTTTACATCTCTGAAGTATAAGGCTATTGTTCTACAAATACAATGCCACTATCATATCTTAATCCATAACATCAGATAATTTCTAGTCCATATTACATTTTTCATATTATTTCATTTTAATTTTTCTCCAAATCAGCATCTAAACATAGGTCTTGCCTGTGTGTTTTTCAATCTAGAAAAGTCTTTTGGATTTTTCCTCTATTTTTTGCCTCGGTAACCTGTACTGGAAGAGATAATTTAAAGTTTGTGCTTAATTATGTTATAGACTTATATGATAGGATTCTTTTCCATAATCATTAAGCAAAGAGTTTTGGTTTCTCTCTTCTTTTCAGATAGTTTTGCAATCTGTCTCCAAACACATTTCAAGATCCTTCAGATGATGCATATAATGCTAACGTCTCAACTTTTGTATCTGGACATTCAAATTGCAATTACCAAGGCGTAAATGCAGTGCCCATAACAGCATGAAGACTGATAGCTTCCCTTTCTGATCATGAGGATTTAGCTACCCTGCTCCCAGATGAAAGGTCAGTGACTTTTCAGTCTTCTTTGGAACTTGACAAATACTTTTTTTATTTTAAAACAAACAAACAAACAAAAAGAATAAAACCAATGATTCAGATTTTCAAAAACAGAATAATGTTTACTATCACATTCATAATATTAAATATTCTTAATTCCTCTCTTGAGAGTATCTTAGTCACTAAATTGCTAGTATTTTTAAATTCTTATGATATATCTTTTAAATTATTAGGTAAACTTTGCCTCCACTTCTTAATTTAGTGACAGATCAACTTTAGCATGTTTTAGAAAATGAATTTAAGGTTGATTCTTGTTTAGGTTGATGGAAGTAAAATTCATTTAAAAGTTAAGCCCCAAATTAAAATAATGCATTTCTACTATTTGTCTTTAGAATGTATAAAGCTGTAAGGGAAAGCGCTGTGCACATCTCTGCTGTGGTGTTGGTAAATAGAGTATGCTGAGTCATTGTCTCTCCTTTTCACAATGGATAGGAATAAATCTTTCAGTGATCAAAAAAAGGAGTGGTTATAAATACATGTGGATTTTATAATCAAATTTTGTACCACTTTTCCATATTTGTAAGGTCATTCATTCTTTAAAGAATAACTTACAGAACAGATTCAATGTGCTATGAATTTTACCAGGCACTCAGGTGTGTAAGTGAGAAACCTCATGGCCAAACTGGGGAAAACAGATGCTCAGGAAGTCTGTGGCAATGAGGTCAGAGCCATATTCCTGATAGTATCAGTATTATTAGAAGAGGAACACAAGCGAGGTCTAACTCAGTCTCCAGAAGCCAACAAAGGTTTTGCAGAAGTGGCTCCTTTTCTGGGACTGAAATTCCTCCTCCTACAACACATGACTGTGTAGACTAAGATATCTGTTATCGCATATTAGTGTGGGTGTGCACGAATGTGTGCTGGTTAAATAGTCTTCTGTACTGTGTGTTTGCATTTTAGATATACTCTATTATAATTCCAAAATAAAAAGCTGGAAGTAAAACTCATCTGAGAAAAAAAAAAAAAAAAGCACTTCTGCAATATTTACTATGATTCCAATAGGTTGAGATTGTCCATTTACAACATTATTATGTACACTACCCAGATATTCTAAACCCCACGATTAAATATTAATAGTAAAAAATTAATGAGGGTTCAGTAGCACAATTATTCATTACTCCTCATTATTGCAAGTATTGAGTTCAGTAAAATTCTCTTTGTTTTGCTTGTGGATTTTGTTTTTGTGGTGGTGGTGGCGGTGGCAGTTTTTATTTAGGCAATTAATTTAACAGTGAATTTGTTTGGAAACTTTAAAAATGTGCTTTCAGCTTATCATGTTACATAGCAGAAAGTAGTGTAACTGGATTTGTACCTTGAGTGAAGATATTTCTGCTTAATAAACAAATGTGATTTAGAATTTCACAGGTGGGTAATAGGCTGTGAAGAATCAAACATACAGAGAATCTAATGACGTATTCACTCTTTGTAGTCTGCATCATTTATTTATAATTTTGTTAATTTGCTCATTAAAACAATTTTCCTTGATTACTATGTTCGACATGTTTTGACAGGTGAATGGACAAAGGTACAACATCTGTGATAACCCTATCAGGATCCTCCAGTTCACTGTAACCGCATTGTGGATCTGGTGACAAGTACAATGAGAAAATCACTTCATTTTACATCTTCTTGTTTTCATTTGAACACATGATGAAAGACAAGACTTGGAAGTACCAGATCTCATCAGAGGCCATCTGGATTTTTTCATGACCAGAATGTGCTGAAAGGACAACTGCTCTGAGGTAGGATAAAGATGTTTGACAGTAAATCACTCCAAAATAATAGATTTAAAAGCAGTTCTATCTGATTTTTTGCCAAAAATCAGATTTTATTTCTTATTAATTCAATTCAGGAATGTTAATGACTTGACAGGCTTAGTAATGAAAATGGATGAAAAATATTTGTTTGCAATTCTTGCTTTTGCTTACCCAGAATGGTCAGGCATCTCCTGCCTGTCTTTATGACCTGGGTTTTTGGTTTTTTCTGGGAAGATTATAGTCAGAACATGACTGGGTAAAGAGTGATAAGATATTGTAAATATGTTAATGTATTGATGCCATTATTCTCCAGAGATTTTTGCATTTGTCAATGAATATGAATTTCCATGACCTTATAATGAGTTTATTGTTTTTTTAGCTGGCGAAGAACTCAATGTATTGAAATTGAGGTACAGAATGTTGTGATTTGTGCCAGGTTACAAAGCTAATTTATAGCCCATAGCAGAAGTTCCCAGGACTCTTGACTCTTTATTAAGTGCTCCCCTGAAGGCCTAACTTAAAGTGTAATAAAAATTCAGTCTTTAAAAATTACCATTACCATTAGAAATAAAATACAAATAAAAAATTATCTTTTTGTAAACAATACATCATACTACTATCAAAATATTCCAAGTAGAAGTCTGTTGAAAGATTATCCATCCATTTGAGACTGCCTGTAGTTTTGCAAATTCAATTGAAATCCTAAGAGGCCATTGGTTTTCAGCTATAAAAGCAGAAAATTTTCTTAATTAGTAATATTAAAAAAATTTTGTGAACTGAAATATATATATTTTTAAATGTCAACAATATCTCTCTGATACCTTGACCTGCAGCACCACTTTCCTTAGATTGAAAATATAAGACATAAGGTCTCCTCCTAACCCTTTCTACATTCATACTCTCACCAAAATCTCTAAAGGTATGGAAGACATCATTAATCACCTTTGGCCCTCTTTACTTTTTAGTGGATATACTCTGGCATTCCTTAACAATATGGCACTCCCAGAAGTCCCATAAATGAAACAGAGCTGCCAAGTAAAATGAAATTAGCTTAACATCCAGCACTAATCCTTTTGCTTATACCCTGGTAGATATTATTTTCTTCTTCACACCTCATCTGTCTGTTATCCAGAAAAGTACTATAATGTTTGCTTTAGTTACTTGGTACTTTCTTACACAGGGGGTACAGAAACAAATTAACTGGGCTTTTTTGATATAAAGGCATTACAAACAGCCACCATGAGACTATGTTGTAATAAAAATTTGAGTTTTGTGGTTTCTTTTTCTCTATCCATTTTTATGTCTTCATTCCTGCTGCAATTGGTTGCTCTTGATGTTCCAGCAACCAACAATTTTATCTTTCCTCAGTGTCTACCATTCATACCTCATGTTTCTGCTTTTATTTTCCCTTTCCATAAACTGCTAGTTGGAAATTAGTGGCCTGACATGTTGTGAGTGTGCATGTAAAGATAGTGTCCACAAGATGGAAAAGGGTTTAGGAGGGGAGATACACAGTTTTTAGGTCTACAATGGTTGGAATTCAAAGCCCCAATTTTGAAAACTGAAAGGTGGATTGGGCATGTCATCTTGAACAGCAGATTTGGGCAGATTAAAAGGAGCCACCAGCTCTGTCTTTTTTCCCGCATGTGTCCCTGCTTCACTTCAAGCATGACTTCCCTGAGACCAAAAACCACAGGTCAAGTTTCTTTTGTGATCTTCTGTGAAAACATCTTAGATCAGAGTTGCAAGAAATTGTAGATTACTGCTGGAGTGTGTAGGCAATGACATCTGTGTCAAATCTCCAATCTATTTCAGAAGAAGCCCAAATTTAGTGCACTCAGGATCTGGAAGTCCGGGGTGAGAAGCAGGTAGGAAAGGGTGTTCTCAAGTGGAAGTCCAGATGCTGTAGAGAAGATCTCTCAGTAGAGGCCAACAAGCTTGGAATCCAGTGGAAGGAGCCATACCATGATATTTCTGAAGAGAGGACTCCATTTTTATCACAATAGCTTCATAGTCACCTTGAGATCGGCTATGATTTTCCCAGATATGGGGTAGGAATCACAGAGTATTTGTGCAGAAATTTTCCAAGTTGCATTCTTTCCTTCACTTGATTAGGAAACTCAGGCATAATTGGCCTATGGGCCAAATGGATGGGGCAGCCCACACTTCATCAGAACCATTATGTACATATAACAATGTGTCAGTCAGTGATGAACTGCATATCTAACAGTGTAGGATTATAATGATTCTGAAAAATGCTTGTTGTTAAGGGATGTCATAGCTGTGGAACCATCACAGCTCAGTGCTGGATGTGAGACTATGCTATTGATCACAATCTTCTATACTTTAAATCATTGTTATAGAGTGTATTCCTTCTACTTACAAAAGATAAGCTTACTAAAAAACAGTATGCCATGTTATTCCAGCAGCAACCTCGCACATTTGTGCTTACCACATCACTTTTGTATTACAAGGTCTTATGCAAGGACTAGATTTACAAAGTAGGTTTGCATAACAAAAATTCTGTGATATTCACACAATGATGACATCACCAAATGGCACACTTCTGAGAATTTGTCCCCAAGGTCAAATGATTTATGACTGTGTCACACTTATTCTTCTGCTGAAAGCGAGTTACTGAGGCTTTATTTTCTCCTGCTCATTTCCATTTTTAAAAAACTAAAATTGACTTCCATTTCCAATTCATTAATGAGCTCAATGACACAGCCACTCAAAATATTTCCCTGGAAAGTCAGGAATGCTGACCAAGGAGATGATTAAAATGTTGTCATTCTGACAATCCTTATCTAGTGTGATGAACCACATGACCACTTCTGTCTGTTGTAATTATGCTCATGGGCTGTGCATCAGTTTTATTGAGAAAATCTTGGCAGTCATTCATGTTTTTCAGTCCTGTCTTGACAGCAGTCATCATCACAAGAATTATATTCCTGATTTTGTCAAAGTTGTGAATGTTGACTAGTTTTCTAAAACTGATTCTGATATCCTTTAAGAGATAGCATGGATACAGTTAGCACAGCATATTTTATTGCTGTGGGTCAAGTCCAGGACTCCTTCTCGAAGTGCTGCAATGTTCTGGATACATGCAAATAGTTCTTGGTTACTTTCTCTTTTAGGTATCGAGCAGAATACCAAAGACAAAATTGATGCTGACTGCAAGATGGTTTTGCGTAGAAAATTATCAACCATGTTGTGTGTGGAGATAGCTAGCATAGGCAATGTCCTTGAGGAGTTTGCTTGTCCAGGGCATCTCATACATAAGGGCTTGTATTTGTTGAGTCTCCTGGCAAGTGCTTTCTTCTATAGTCAGACTGTTATCAGAAACTATGTGGGACACATTTTACATCAGGCTGTGGCGATGGCCCAAAGGAAAAGTTGAGCTTGCTCTGGATCAAAAACTAATGTGGACCTAGAAATATATAATGCACACCCTTAGGATGCATGCATTAAATCTTAATAAACTTGAGTCTACATGTCCTCTAATGCAATCTTCCTGTTTGCACTTTGAGGATCCCAACGATTAAAAATTGCCCCACATTTCTCCTCCCTACAGAGTATTTAACCCTCTAAACTTTCCTTATTCCAGTCCTAAAATGGCTGACAGATGACAGATCAAAAAGTTTAGAAAACAAAGCATTAGCCTAGGTACTCCTATATTTGCATAATTACAGAGTTGTCTCCTCAGCGTGATTTGTAATCTTGGCAATTCCAATATTTTAAAATGGAAACTGCATATTCTTGAAGAAGACAGAGATGAATGACAAAGTAGGATTTAGTGAAGCATTGCTCTTAGGTACCTACTAAAGCAGCCTTGCACTTGGAAACTGGGGTGTTGTCCTGCAGGAATCTGGCAGTATCTGTATCTCAGCAGCCCTTCTCTTCAGCAGTGCTGATCTTTCACATTCCAAGTATCTGTACTAGGCAACAACATCTCAGTCCAGGTCACAATGGTGCTCCCTCAACCAGGGAATGAATGAGAACATACCTTGCAAAGAGAAATGATCATTATTGGCTGGCCGTTTGCGTTTTGATGAACTTCTTTCTCCCTGGACTGACCAAACAGAGCACTGCATTTGCTTTTCCTCCTCTTCTTCATCCTTGTCGCAGAGCTGAGATCAGCTACTGCTTCCTCAATCGTTTCCTACACATAGAGTCAGACTTTCATGCTGCAAGCTCCTTGCTGATTATTGCAGCAAGGTGGACAATTACCTTGCTGCTGTAGACAGTTAGCTGGAAAATCAGTGTGATGAACTTTATCAATTACTTCTTGCTTAACACTAATTCTCCTATTCCCACTTCATCAATATTGCCAAAGCAGTTAGGATATAAACCTTCCCTGAGAAATAGTAAACTGTTAAGTACACCTGGATTCTAGACCAACATCCTACCGTTGATCATAGACATCAGTTGTCCAGGAAAGGATTAAATATCTTTCCCAAAGTCATGCGTGGTGGCACACGCCTTTAATGCCAGCACTCAGGAGGCTGAGGTAGGAGGAGCGTTGTGAGTTCAAGGCCCTCTTGGGCTACAATGTGAGCGCAAGGCCGGCCTGAGCTACATAGTGCAACCCTGCCTCAAAAAACCCGGGCTGGGAGTTTGGCTCAATGACTTAAGTGCCTGTCTGACAGGTGTGAGGTTGTGAGTTCAATCCCCAGTGCCAGAAAAAAAAAATTAAAATAAATAAATAAATAAATATCTTTCCCAATGACTTTAAGTGAAGAACCAATACTGTCATCTATGATAAGTTTTAGACTTCGTGTGAAGTGTTTTAAAAGGTGAAGAAATTATTTCATGAGGAAAAAAATGAATGCATTCTTATTTATGTAATAAAAATAATACTTTTAATAGTATATTTTAATGTATAAGTCATCTGGTTGTAAGCAGTGTTGCTACCTCTAAAAATATAAAATTCATTAACAATGTATATTTTATGTTTCTGGTAATATTTATGACCATCTGCCACACTTCACACTGCTACAAGTACAGGTATTTCTGTTTCTCCAGTTCCAGTAAGAACTTTTGCTTTAGGATTAACTTATTCCTTCTTGACAAAATTTGTCTACATACATTCTCTTTTCTTATTTTGGTGAAGTCCACTTTCTAAATTATTTTATTTCATTCTATCAATTTCATGCAGTCTAAATGCCAATTACTTTTATAATGAATTCCTTAATTCTTAGTCATTTTGAATACTTACAATAAAAACATAGTGAAATATTTCATGGAATGATACACCCACAAAGAATGTTAAATTAATTTCTTATTTTTATTTGATTTTAATACTAATGATATAAACTTCTCTAGCTGTCAGATTAGTGAAGAATATCAAATAGATCTATGTGAGGAGAGCATCATGAAGAAAGTAGTATGTAAGAATATTAATCAGAAACAGAATAAGTCAGAAATGAGAGGCTAAGAGGACTCTGAAAATGAGAAGGCAATACTGTCCAGAAAATGAGAGGAAGGAGTAATTCTTGGGGTTTATGTGATTGCTCTGGATGTGTGAACCGATGTGTGGCAGGGGATAGATATTCGCTTTAAGAAGATTCTCTGGCAAACCAGGGCTACCTGGATAATGCAATGTTTTGGAAAAGAAATGATTTTAAATTCATCTGAAAAGTTCTATAGTCAAGTATTTTTCATATTGATTAAACATTCAAAGAAGGAAAAACTAAAGCAGTGAAAAAAATTGAAGAAATTGTAAATGAATGATGAATTTTGTCTATGTGTGACACCAAATACTTGATCATAAAGGAAAAGACGTACGTGTTTGACAATAAGAATTTTTAAAACATCTTTGTGACAAAATGGCCAAAAACAAGTAACATAAGAAAACTGGTGTATACTCAGTATTTATGTGATTGACAAAGGGTTGAGTTCCTAAACACAATGCATCTTTCTTCCTAGACTTTTATTCCTTTTTCTTTCTCCATGAAACTTTCTTCTACCCTGCCTCATGTGGCTCATTCTTTAATCTTTCTATTAGTCTTACTTTCCTGACTTTCTGATCTCTCTTTCTACTTTCTATTGCAAAGAATTATTTACTACTCCTTATTGTAGCTATTATCTTTAGGGCAATCTTCTTTGCTGGACTCTGAACTTCCAAAATAAAGGGCCATTTTCCAAAGTTGTGTTTCACGGTTCTTCACCTTCTGATCCATATTACCTGATATAGGTCCTAAACAAATCTTATTTTCCATTGTATTTGACAGCTTTCCAATTGCTGAGACAAAATATTTGGAACCACAAATAAAAGGAAACGAGGTTTAATGTCATTTATGGTTTTAGAGGATTCAGTTCATGTTACCTGGCTCAAAGCAGACACAACATGACAGAAGTGTGTGGTGGAGTAAAGATGCTTATTTCATGGTTGCCGGGAAGCAGAGCACAGAGGAAGAGTACCATCAAGATTTACACCCTCCATAGGCACATTTGCAATGATCTAACACTATTCATTGGGCCTCCCCATCTAGCAGCTCATTCAGTTATGAGTATCAGCAGATCAATCCACTGATGATTATGATCCAGTCATTTCTTCAGAAATTACCCTAATCTAGTCAAGTGGATCATTAAGATTTCTTCACTCCTGTCTCTCATTCCTCCCTGCTAAGTGATACACCATTCAAATGAATGAGTATGAACTATTAGAGGAAAGATATGAACAAATAGTTCAGAAAGAAAGCATGCAAATTCCCAAAAGGATAACTTGTACTGAATTAATAGCAATCTAATACAAAATTAAATAATATATTTATACTTATACCATGTTTCTCTATAATGTACATATGTGTATTCTTTTTCAGAATACATAATAATATTAATAATAGTACAAATAGTATGTAAAGTTGAGATGAAACTTATCTCATAAACCACTCTTAGTAGAATTTCAGTTGGTACAAATTATCTGCAAAAATTAAGTACTGTTCATTCAGAAAAATCTCAAGAAAGTAATATTTTAATTGAACAAATATTTATATAGTCTGACAATATTGCTTCCAGTAAAAAACTAGAAATGAACTAAATGATTACTAGTAAGGGATTATATTAAAAATCTGGCCCAGGAGCTAAATATTGTAGTATTACCATGCTCTACTTATGAAAATATATGCCATATCTAGAGTTATTGGAATAAGGAAATACTGCCAGGTTTAACTTAAATATAAACCTGCATGTATCTGTCTGTGTGTTTGTGTTTATAACTATGTATGATATTGGCATCCCACTATTTAAAAAATATATTCACTGCATAGATGATTAAATGATTCAGAAAAATATTTTATCCAAAATATTAAAATGTCTGCACCAGTCATGGTGGCTCACACCTGTAATCTCAGCACTTGGGAGGATGAGGCAGGAGGATTGCTGCAAGTTTGAAGCCAACCTAGGCTACAAAGTGAGTTCTAGGCCAGCCTGAACTGCATAGCAAAACACTGTCTCAAAAAGAAAAAAAAATCCAAAATATTAAAACTTCTTATGTCTTGGCATTTATTAGCATTCCTTGCTAGTATCAATTGACCTATATTTTCACCCAGTGCATCTATTTTGGTCTTAATTACTTAGGTCCTCAAGAAAAATGGGTGCAAAAAAGAAGAAAAATTGATGGATAGATAGAAAGTTAATCAAAAAGATCAACAGAGAAGTACTGAGGCAGGGTGGTACAGACTTCTTATAGTATTTTCTTCCCAAAGCAGAAAGGTTGAGAGAAAAAAATATGTGCAGGCGGTTACTTTTGTGCATCACTTAGCAGGGAGGAATGAGAGATGGGAGTGAAGCAGGGAGGGAGATAAATTCAATTAAAGACTGTGTTATCAATTTGACTGCCACCTTTGGTGATTAGTCCTTGCTCCCATGGGTGAGATTAATTGTGTCTTCCATGTGACAGATGAAAACCTGACCGTCTTCCTTCTACGTGCACACACAAGCACACCTGTGGAGGGCAGCGACTTGCGCGGGAAGCTCTGCCCGGTGGACGGGACTGAGCCACTTGGAAATAATGAGGGAAACACAAATAATGACTGCAATTGTTAATTTTCAAGTGAATACTGCTGTGATAATAAAACATTAGCGGTAAAATGGACTTAAATCGTTCCTTGCGGAATATCAGTAACACTTTGGGAAAATCCCTGCAGCAATTCACAGCGGTTCCGGATGTGGCATTCTCTTTCTGAGGGCTGAGGAAGTATACGAGGAAAGCCAGATTCCAACTTCCCTGAGTTTCTGCCACAGAATACTGAGAGCTCAGAACAGACTTTAATCCTTTTCAGAAATGATATCTAAGGACCAGATATCTAGTTGAGGGCATTAGAGTGTGGAGATTTCAAAGTAAAGTAAGCAAAACAGTTTCCTAAACACATCTCTACCAGTTAAGGATTCATTTGGATTTAGGAAACATTTTTAAACTGTCATTTCTCCAATAAGGACATGATAGCAAAAATCAATTATGCAGATTTCATTTTTGATTTAGGATTAAAGAAAGAGGATATTTGAAGTGTCAGAGGCTAGCTTTTCTCTGAAATGTTGAATTATCAGTGGATATATAGAATGATACTTCTCAGTAGTGCATCATCAGGTCTATTAATGCCACCCTTTTTGGTCTGGAAGAAAATACAGAATATAGGAATGATTTTTATTACCATACTTAAGGAATTAATGTGAAAAGTTGTTCAAAAATTTAATCAATATATTTTCTTAAACAACATTGGAATCTCATTGGTTACCTGGAAAGGATTGCTTATACACTGATTGTAAGTATTCCTACATTGAGATGTGATCTATTGATGTACAGAAAACATTACTAATTATGAGTGGGAAATATAAATGACTAATCCTCATTTATGTGGAAATGAATGAGTATCAAATTTAAAAATGAATGAATCTTACCAAATCAAAGTTCCTACTATTAAGAAGTTAATATCACTGGAAGTCTGAGTAAATTAGAAATAATAAAATATGAGGCTAATTACCTTTTCCAAACAATGAACAACGTGAAGGTGAGTGCTTTTTTTAACTTTCTTTTTAATCAAGTTATAGTCATTCATTTCCACTATTATACATTTTATTTGACATGATTCTATTCATAGTAACATGATCCAGAGGAAAAAGTGTGAGAATAATTTGTTAGAATAAGGTGCTAGAATAATTTGCATAGTGCTTTTCAAACTGTCATAATCCAGCCTCCTCAACCTGAGGAAGTTCTTTACGCTTCGGTCCTTCCAGCTTCTAATGGACTGTGGCATGCTCAGAGAGGCAGGAAGCATTTCTCCTTAAAAGAGAACATGTAAAATAAATTGTATTTGCTTCTACCAGCTTGCATTTTTCCTATGCTCTCCAATGCAGTGCGTTTTTAATAAGAGAAATTGGGAAAACCAATATCCATTAGATCAATTGATTGCCTCTTGCACACTGCCCAAGATGCATTTTATCTTTTGCCTACTGATCTGGAATATTCCTTCTGGGGGAAACACAACTGGTCATCTATCTCCTCCTTTAATTTCATTTCCAACTTGTCCATTTGGTGACCTTTCAGTCCCTACTACAAAAATTATGGGAGATTATTTTATATGGGAGGCCACTGTTTCAGGCTGAACTTCTGCAATAGGCTCCAATAGACCAGACCAAACTTTAACAGATATTACAGGATCAGATTGAAACTTTAAGAACATAGTTTCCTAAATACACATGTTTTTCCTGGAAGGAGATTCTAATCTATTTGGTTCAGTGTAAGAAGGAAGTATCCCTTACTTTAAATCTTTTGGAAAGTAATCTAAAGTAACTTGATGTAGTCAGCTTTTTTTCCTATTATCTAGTTACCTTGTTCCTATCTTATAAACTCACTGTTCTACTATTGCCCAGTAGGACTCTGTACTTTATATAATGGAGCTGATTCCATTAATGAATTGCATATAAAAGCAAATTGTAAGATCTGTAAGTGTGTTGTAATTTTGTCTACTGGCATTTGTTTTGGTTCTCTGTGCTGCAGAGGTAGCTGACATGCCAGGGCATTTGCTGAAAATCCTAACTGTGACTCGAATGTCCACTATGACAGACCACACTATTGATACCAATCTGATTCTGTTGTTTTAATGAGTAAGCTTGTTGCTGCCCTTGGCCATAAGTTTGACTTTGTCCCATAGAATATGGGCATATTATTGGTTTGCCCATTGCATGATGAAGTTTCAGTGGTTGTTGTTTTGTTCCTTGTCAATCTCTTGTCTTCTGTCATCTCTGCAAGAGTTCACCTCAACAGCTATAGTACTAAGGAAAATGAAGAGATGAGAGGAACAAATCTAACTCAAACTTGTAGTTTAGAGGTAAACTCACCTGATTTGCGAGCTCCAGCAAAACAGTCCTAGATAAACTGGGTTTTGATGTATGTGCTTGTGATTCTTTTAAGGTGACTTATAAAAAGATACTGTTAAAATAGCAGATAGACAAAGTTTCTTCCATTTACCAACTTGGATTAACTGAGATCTGACAATTTCCATAGCTTTTCCATCACTGAGACACAAAACTCAACACCAAAACTGAAAGGAAGGGAGGTTTAATTTGGCTTTTGAGTTTTGAGAATTCAGTCTGTGAATAACAGGTTTCAAGGCAGAAATATAATGGCAGAAGGGTGTTCCTGGTGGCAGGCAATCAGAGTAGAGGAACAGTGCCAGAGAGAAAGGGGTGCGAGACCAAACATAGCATCCAAAGTCACACTTCCAGATATACCCAGAAGTGTGCCCCACCAATCTGCTGGGTATTTTTAATTTATTAAACTGATATATCAGGATTAACAGTCACATTTTTATCTCCACTTAAATAAAATTTGCCATTTTACTTATATTTTTAAGATTATCAAATCTATTGGAAGAACTGCCTACATCACCTATTTAAATTTAGTATCTGCCTCCCTTACAACCGAGGAATCCTGGTGTATTCTGAAGGAGTTCTCTCCTAGTCCCATATGAGGGACTGGATAATGATGTTCACTAATGTATGGCTTGTGTTGTAAGGAGTTGGACGTGATTGCTGTCAATAGCAGGGTAGCAGGGTCAAGAGACGGATGGAATTTAAATGGACAAAAGGCAATCAAAAAATCAATAATCTAACAGACAGTCATACCTCATACGAGAAATCAAAGAACTCAAGTGGATGGTACGTTTATGGGGATAAATAATCAGACTATAAAACCAGTTTCCTAATCACTGATAACACCAGAAGGGAATAAGGAAGGATTTTTAGCAAACCAAAACCAAAAAAATTAAAAAAAGCTTTCTATTTGCCCAATGTGGAGGATCACACAGCTGTTCAAATAAAGTTATACTTGTGTACACTGCTACATGGAGAATTCTAAAAGCATAATATTAAATGAAAAAGTGTAACATAGAATAAGATACATAACATATTTGTGAATATCAAAAACATGCATGTGAGAATATATAAACAGAAAATATCAAACATCTAAAAATATCTCAGAATGCCTTTCCAGGAGGATCGCAGTGAGGGAATGGAGAGGAGACATGAACCTTGCTTGGCATAATCAACAAAAGGGGCAAGTGGCAAGGGGCAAGAGGAGAACTTTGCAAAGTTCAGAGAATACAGCATGCCTTGGATGAAGAACATCACTGAAAATAACCTCTGCAACTTAGTGGTTTTATTTATTTATTTATTTATTTATTTACTTACTTAGAGACATAGTCTTTTTGTGTAGTGCAGGCATGCAGGCTGGCCTTAAACTCACATATATAGCCCAGGCTGGCCTTGAATTCACAGTGATCCTCCTGCCTCAGCCTCCCAAGTGCTGGGATCATAGGTATGCACCACCATGCCTAGCTTGCACCTTAGATTTTAAAAAAATACGTCATAACTGTGCATGGTAATGCACATTTGTTATGCCAGTTCTCTGGGAGGTTTCAGCAGGAGGATAGTAGTTTTGAGTCTAGGCCTGGGCTACATATTGAGACTGTGTCTTAAAGTAAGAGAGAATGAAAGAAAAAAAGAAAGAAAGAAAGAAAGAGAAAGAAACAGAAAGAAAGAAAGAAAGAAAGAAAGAAAGAAAGAAAGAGAAAGAAAGAAAGAAAGAAAGGAGAAAGAAAGAAAGTAAAGAGAAAGAAAGGAAAGGAGAAAGAAAGGAAAGAAAGAAAGAAAAGAAAAGAAAGAAAGAAAGAAAGAAAGAAAGAAAGAAAGAAAGAAAGAAAGAAAGAAAGGAAAAGAAAGAAAATTAAAAAGGGCTGGGGATGTAGTTCAGTGCAAGTGCCCTGTGTTCAATCTCCAGTACTATAAAAAAATCATAAAGTTTTTACCCAATAATGTAAACACATTCATCTTTTTTTTCTGGTTGTAATTAAAAACAATTGATTGTTTTCATTTGGTATTTGACATATTTATACTCTGTTGTTGCACCAGAAAGTATAAGATTATGATTTAACTTTATTTTATTTCTGAATAACTAATTCCCTGATTCTTTTATTGAATGATCCTTAACTGATCTATGTGCCTCTATTAATGCTTTCTGCATATACACAGAATGACTGCAGGCTATTTCACCTTTCATTTATCTGTTTTCCTATTTTCTGTGCTGTACCTCAGTGCTCAAGCAGCTTTGTGTAGCTGGGAAAGCCTCCTGCTGAAAGTCTCCGCAGAACCATTCCCTGGAGCTGAGGTCTGTCCTTTCGTGCCCTGAAGAAACCCAGTTATGCCTGCTAACCCAAAGGACCCAAAGTAGCAGTAGAGCTTCTCTGGCTCTATTTTTTATAACTTTTCTTTCTCTGCTCCAATGTTTTAGTGTTTTGCTTTTACTGTTCTAAAGGCCCATGAGTTATTCTTCTTTGTGATCCTGGATTTAGTTTTATAGTTTGAATATTTATTGGTTACTATAATTGAATTTATGATTCATTGAGACTTCTTATCTTTTGGACATAAGATGATAGTCTTTTGTTCCTGATTTGTTTGATTGCACATTTTTCTATCTGAGCTCAAATCAATAAAGCATATCTATGCCCAGTCAGAAGAAAGTTATTTAATATCTGAAAGGGTGAGTTTTGTTTGCTTCACAATTTATTCTTGACTAATATGTAGAATTGAAACCGTATGTCAAGTTATTTAAAATTTGGCATGGCCATTATCTCATACAACAATCATGGGATGTTTTCTTATCTCTTGGGAGTATCATTGGTTTAATTACGGATCCATCTTGGGAAAATGTACAGTGGGCATTGGAATTTTCCTTAAAGTCAGGAATCTTCTCTAAGAGCAGGATAATATTCGGACTCCATATAACATCTTTAACTACATGTTACTGGGCTATGGTGAAATGATTATACTCAAGTTACAGCATTTTTGAGGCAGCTTAATGGGTATGTCCTTTTTTTCTTTTTAAATAGCATCAGTGTTACAAATTTAGGCAGTAACTTCTCAAGAGCATTTTACATGTATTACATATTCCAGTATCTGAAAGTATTCTGAGAAATGGGCACAAAGATATTCATGTGAAAATATTGGGAATAATAGTTAATTGAGCACATTTAAAAATCATTTGCCCAAGAGAAAGAGGATAAAACCATGAGAAGCTTGGAAGATGTTTGAATAGTTCAAATTGGAACAAACAGTATACACACAAACACATGCGTGCACACACACACAACCACACACTTGGAGCTTCATATACCAAGAAACTTGCACATGATGATTTTTCAGTTACATTTTGCTGAGAGCTCAGATATTGTTGTAGTCATGGGTTTGTAAGGAGAACAATCTAATACAGGACCCATAGTTTATAGTATTATTTATAATGGTCACCAAGGAGTCAAATACAAAGAAAGTACAGGAAATCTGTCCACACACTAAAGACCTGGAGAATCCAGCCAAGAATATTGCCATGGAATCCATGGCAATATTCTACAGGAGTGCAACTGAAGATCTAGAGCCCATGACAATGCCTCCCACGAGTTCAACTGGAGCCTAGAGCCCACGACAATGTCTCATGCAAGTCTGTTTCACAGATCTACAATGGGAAGGTCCCAAAGTCAGTGGTGGAAGCTAGAAAATCTGTGCCAGTGGGAAGAAGGACTTGTGCCAGTAGGCTGAGGGTTCTGCACTGGAACCAGGAAGCAATGCCCAAAGTAAGAACCAGAGCTACCCCGAAAAGCACCTCAGCCATCCTCACTAACAATGAGGTCCTGAGCTCCTCCAATGAAGAGAACAGTTGAGTTCATATCAGAAAGCCAACGTGACAAGCTTCTTCAAGCTTCCCCGGGAGACTGAGCAGCAAACCATCTTCCCCTTCAGATCCAGGAAATGATACTCAGCATAAGGACCAGCGCTTCCCCAAAGAGAACCACAGCCATTCTCAGCAACAGCAAGGTCCCAAGCTCCTCTGATGATGATAACAGCCAAGTTCATATCAGGAACGAAGCTCAGCTAGCTCTTCGAGGAGAACCAACAGCACCAAACAACAACAATGCCTCTTCCTTGGCAACAATTTTCAGATGGGCCATCCACACTCAGCACCATGGTGATTCAGTTCAGCTGGATGCCGCAAGTTGACCACCAGTTGTCAATCCACCATAGATACAAACAATGACATTTACATAACTCAAACAGAAACAAGTTAAAATTTAATTTTAGATGTACCTCTTAGAAACTAGGGTGTCACAAAGGGCAAAGCACAGATTGCCTTTGCTTATACCTCCAAAACTAGCTCTGGAACCATGGAGTCCTATCTTGCCCCTGAGTAATGGGAAGTCCTGTAGATGGGACTGTCCTTTCAGGGTCTTTTTCCTCTTTCATTTTCAAGATGGCTTTGAAAACAAGTATACATTGTACCCATTGTGTTTGCTTAAGTCATACACTGTATGCCTTTACTCAGAACAGAAAGCAGCTTGGTTTCAGTAAAAATTCCCTTTCTTACTATATCAGTGCAGTCTGATGTTTCTGCTTCTCTCTTTTCCCTTCTTTTGCTGTTTTTTTCTTTTCTATTTGTAGACATTCAGCATATTTCATAATGTTTCAGATAATAGGTGTATAGTTGAATTTCATTTGTACTAGTTAATTGGAGAGAAATCCCAATTGATACTTCCATTTCTTCTTGGTTTTTCTTTTATGTTAACATAACTTCCACACCTTTTACTTTCACATGCCTAGTGTATTTCAGAAATGTTTATATAATCAGAATTTAGTTATGTAAATTAATATGTACAACTGTAAAATTTATTAAATATGGGATTATCTTATACTCATTGTGCCTTTCTTGGGTTTTGATTATAGTATTTATCTACATAATTTGACACTTTCTAATCTTCCTTTTTGATTGTAAGCCAAGTTCACAAATCACTTCAAGTTCTATGATTTATTACACTGTATGATCCTCATTCTCTCCTGACAAGCACAGCTGACTTTTCTTCCAGATGCAGTAGATCCCCAACCCTTCTATTACTCTTTTTGTGTGAGCGTATATGTGTGGTACTGTGAATTCAACCCAGAGTCTTCACACTAAGCTATATTCCCTTTTCCTTGTTTTGTATTCTTTAGTTTGAGACAAGTTCCTACTAATTTACTAAGGTACCCAGGCTGGACTCAAACTTGAGATACTCCTGCCTCAGCCTCCCAGAGGGCTGGGATTACAGCCATGTGTCACCACACCCAGCCTGTTTTTCACAATGTTAATGGAAAGAAAAGGTGGTAAATCACCTGCCAGTGTAAGAAAAGGCAGGGCCTCCTGAGCAAGTGATTTCATCATTCAGATAAACATATTTCCTCTACTGGAAAGTTGATATTATAGTACCCAACTCATGATTTTTTATCATTAAAATTGAATGAAATAATACAGGCAAAATTGTTGGTAGTATCTGACACATAACAGATAGAAAAATCATGTAAGGAATGGTTATTACACTTATCATGGTTACTAAACATTTGGTTCAACAGCATTTTAAGAGACTTGATTGGGCTAGAGGTTTGCAGCCACCTGAGCTACCAGAGTCTCCATGGCCTCCACTCTTCAGATCACCAGAGTGTGGAAGAATTTGCCTGAGGAAACTGCAAAGGAAAATTAAAGTCTGGAAATTGTAGACAAGCCAGGATGACTAGTTCCTCCTCATTTTCAGTGTTGGAAATTTCTAAGGAGAAGGCAATATAGTATTGAAGAAAAGAAAACATTTTGGAGTTTACTTTTCTATTTTCTTATTTACCCTGTATAACTTTGAGGAGGTAATTTAGCTTTAGATTGCCCAAGTGGTCTTGTCACTAAAACGGGTAATGACAATATCTATCTCCTATTATGTTGAAGTGCTGAAGGTTTCATAACCAGAAAGCATGGTTCCAATGTCAATTATTGAGATTACATGAAGACATTTTGGAACGGAATGGCAAACTTAATGCTGTAAACAAAAGCTTAATCTAAATTTTGGGGTTTGTCTGGTGTCAGGGTATAAATATGTTTCACATCACTTTGCTCCCCTCATGGAATAACTTCTTGGATGTTTATTTTCCTTTTTCAATAGATACTTCCGTTCTATCTAATTATGCAGCCTTTTAGAGTTTCAACAACTATCAGCAAAATCAAGCTGTCCTCATTTGACTGGGAGTATCATAGAAATGATAAACTAAACAGCTTAGTACAGCACAAACTGGAGAGCACAATGCAGCCTTCTGAATTTTAGAATCTTAACCGTTATGCACAGATTGTAGAAGTTAATATTTAAGAATTAATTAAAATCACATATGTGCAAGAGTGTTGTGGCTGTTTTGTATTAGATTTATCAAATTCTCAATTAACACACACTCTTTATCTCAGGAGTGCAAGAGTACAAATTCAATTTAAAATATGCCTTTAGAATTGCCTTTAATATTGATGTATGAAATAAGTACCAAATTTTCAATCTTAAAACATAATTTATGTGACTTCAGAATAATTTATGATTCTACTACGTTATTTTCTGATTTAACATGTATTTCTGTAGGAAAAATGCTTTTTAAGAATAACATTTTAAAAATGTTAAGTTCACTTTAATGGGATTTTTAATGTTCCTCATGAAAAGTATAATGTACTTCAAAAAATTTCAGACTTACATTAATTACTATTTTTTTTTAAGACTTAAAGAATAGGGAGTGGGGACATAGCTCAGTGACACAAAGCCTGCCTGGCAAGTTCAAGGTCTTGAGTTCAATTCCCAGCACCAACAAAACAAAACAAAAAACCAAAAAAACCCTACCAAAACGAACAAAACAAAAAAGACTTAAAGAATATAGTTTCTGATGATATAAGCACAGATTTGAGGTGCCCTAATCTCTCCACCATTTTCTAGTCATCAAACTCTTTTTTGAAGACTTGCCTCAGCTTCCTCTGAGTTCTTTCTTTTAGTCTTGCTCTAGTAGGCTTGGGCAGATTTACGGAAATATCGTAAAGTGAGTAATTTGCAGAAAATGATTTCTCATGGTTTTATGGACTGATAAGTCCAACATCAAATCACTGGCAACTCTGGATGTCTGGCGAGGCCTTCTCCTTGGTTGGTAGATGCTGCTTTCCTGCTGAGTACTTGCCAGGTAGAAAGGAGGAGGAGTTACTCCAGCATCTCTTTGTTAAGGGCACTAACACCATCTCTGAGGGTTCTACTCTCATGACCTAACTGCCTGCCCAAAGTCCCACCTACTGATACCATTATCCCTTGGTGGCTCAGATGTTGACATAGGGATTTGGGGTGGGACAAATATTCTAACAATGGAAATGTACAGGAAATCATTTAAACTGAGGCACCTAATTTAATTTCAACCTGCAAATCATTTGAGGGTTTACCTCTCCAATTTAGTTCTATATCTCTTAATCCAATCTCAAATCCTTAAACCCTGAGACAAGACTGGTAGAAGATAGACGTTCCTATCACACTCATCTAACCTGAAATGGATGCTTCTGGCTTCTTAGCACACTTCCATGGGGTTGCAGAGAAGAGTTAGGTGTACTTTGTGATAAATTTAAAAATATAGTGACACATACCTGTAATCTCAGTGCTCTGAGAGGCTGAGGCAGATCAGAAGCTCCAGCCCAGCCTGCACTGGGCAATTCAACGATTTAGTGAGATCCTTTTTCACAACAGAGAAATTTTGAAAGGTGGGATTGAGGGTGTGGCTCAGTGGAGGCCATGAATTCAACTCTCAGTAATGCCAAACAAACAAACACCCAAAACAAAACAAAACAAAGCAAACAAACAAACAAACAAACAAAAAACACCCAAAACAAAAAATCCCACTTAGATTCCTTTTGCATTGCTTAGCAGGTGGTATATGACTAGTTTAACTTAGTGCATGAGTCCACTATTCCTAGCCCTTCTTTCCCTATTTTGGCATGATCACAAGGTTTGCACATTAAACAAAATTTGGCCTGAGGATGCTTCCATTGGAGTCTTTATGCAATGAGCTACAACTGAGTAGCTAGACTCACTGAGAACTGGGAGGAGGAGTGAGCTCTTTTAACAAGTAGTTGAGTCTCAGGCCATCGCAGCCCCTCAGCTGCAGTCATGTGGAGGGCACCCCCTGATTCAAATAAGGCAAAATGCACAGCTACAACCACTTAAGCTGTCTCAGTGCCTCACTCTCCTTTTCTGCCCATACAAGCTGCCTGCCCACTTTGTTGCTTGAGTTCTTCGAATTTGTTCTAGTTCTGAGGGGTGCCTAATTCAGATGGTCCAGTTCTCAAACACTGTTAAGTTGAACTTTCCTCAAGTTTTTTTTTAAGTAGACTGGCAATCATGAAGGAATTGAAAGCAGACTTTCAGAAACACCCCAAGAGCACCAAGTGACCAGTGCAAGTCACCAGCCCAGGCTCATTGTGCTCATTTGATCTCTTACCACAATTAAAGGCATAGGTGCATTCTCTCTCTGATTCCAAACTTCTTAAACTTGTGTTTAGGGCTTTTCAAATTTGTTTAAGCAATTTTCTTTCCATTCAAATTGTTTGGAAGGGTTTGGAAATCATGATCAAAGTAGGCCTGTGTTCTGTAAGGAGTCCTTGGGTGTCTGGACAGACTGACCTAGTACTGAGTTCAATAGTTAGCTAAAGTTACTAGAATACAGAAATTCATGGATTCACGGGGACCCAGGGTCTAGAATTCCCCTAGCTGGACCTCCGGTCAACTTTATGTATATAAACTATGAATTTAGAACATGTGATTTTCTAGGAAAATGGGTGAACCTTATAAAAATTAATTAAAACTGACCGTGGCCACAGTGGAAACAATTAAAAAAAACAAAGGATCCAAAATACCTCAAAGGGATGTATTTTTGATTGGAATGTAGTTTTAAAATGTTAACTAGAAAAAAAAAAGCAACTAATTGATAATGATGGCAAGCAAGGGCTCACCACTTGATGTGCATAGAAGCCTACGCTATGGCACTAGGTTTAACACACACAAAAAAGAGCTTCATAGCAAATTTAATCAGCAAGGCAGTCAGAATAGGAAATAAAGCTCAAATCTGCCCCTTTGAACACTTTGTGTCAGGAGAATTTATAGGAAGTGAGAAAGGAGAAGACGTTTGTTGGTTGAATGGCACAAATGGACAATGGTTCTTTTGCATAGGGGTAGGTGGTCATTGTATCCTTTCATAGGTTGTGTGCTTATTTTAGAGGAGAGATATAATATTCTGAGTGGGGTACTTGGAATTTGCGATGTCAAAATGCAGCCTAAGTGCTTTGACCTGTCCAAGATTTCCTAATATTTGTGTCCTTCAAGTAGGTCTCCAGGTGATTATGACTTGGGTTCACAGACTAATGACAAAACTGGAAACCTCTTTAAAATAGACATTTTATAGTGAACTATGGTCCTTAATCACCATCATACCTTAGACATGGATGGTTCTCACCAACTTAGTGTCAAATGCTGTTGAACTGTCCTTATTGCCTGGACTTGAATTTATCTGATTTTGAGTGTTTTGGTCCTCAGGGGCTCCTATTGAAGATTATGCTTCAGCTTTTAAATATTATTCTTAGGACAGTCATCACAATAATCCCCTATGGTACTCTGTCTTGGTATGCAGCCATCAATCAAACCTCAACTAGATCATTAAGAACATACAGAAATATTCAAGTGCTGTGGAACCATGCCTTGGAAATTCCATATTGACATAATACAGTGAAGACAGAGGGTAGCATTAATGCCAGCATTTGATCAGTTTCTCAAAATTGAGAGACTGATCAACAGGGGAGAATTCCTAAATTGAACTAAATTTGGCAAAAGGATACCTTCACACTTGAATCCTGCCTTATGCTAGCAAACTGTAACCTAAAGCAGTACATAAACTAGCTGACATCTTAGGTTTGTAGACAAGTATTACATAGCTGAGTTTTGAGCAATTACAACATGTGAATTTCCATCAGTCTCTGGTAGCCAACTGATTCAAATAAGGCAGAACATAGAGCTATAACCAATTAATCTGTTTCTGTGCTTCACCTCCATTTTCTGTCCATAAATTTTACCTCCCCACATCACATGCCACAGTTCTTTGAACTAGTTCTAAAGGCTGCATGGTTCACAAATCATTCTTTGCTCAATTAAACTCTGGTAAATATAACTTGTCTAAGGTCTTTTCTTTAAACACAACAGACTTTCATTCTACAGAGACAGGCCTTGACAATTGAACAAGTGATCATCTTGCTAATTCCATATTCATGTATGACTCATGACTCATCTAGCAATACTGTCAAGTCTTCTTTGTGAGAGGCGACAGCTGCTTTACATTAAACATCATCACAGAACAGTTTTTCTTTAAAGAGGATATGCAGAGAATAACTTATTTGCTTAAAATGTGAGTAATTTTTCAAGTTTGGAAGACTGAGTTTGGTGAGAACTATGTATTTATTACTGTGACTCTCAGTCTGCTTGACCTCCAAGAAAGGCAGTGGAAAGCATGAGAGTTAGGAGGTTGGAGCCCTGATTTCATTTGATTTGCTCAACAGTGCTAGCAGAATGACTTTAGAATCTGATTTAAAGTACCTGCATATTTTCCAGGTTCAATAAAAAAATCTATGAGCCCACTGAAAAGGCAAGTGTGTATTTCTTCATACCTGCCAAGAACAATTATGTTCTGTTTTTATTTTTCATCCGATGTCCATAGTTTTCCAGCAAACTAAGAACTGCCTTTCCATGTGGTGGTTCTCATAAGGGTTCCATTTCATAGACCATTTTGTTATCTCCTATTCTCAGAAAAGGATCATCACAATAGTACATCACAACCAAAAGAAAAAAAAGTTTATTGTCATTCAAAATATAGCCTTTTCTTTTCTCAGCCTGCATGCTAAATTACTCTGCATGATGTTAATTTTGGATAAATTGTTAAGAAAACAGAGTTATTTTAATGATGATACCTTATAAAATTTGCTAAACTCACTTAAATTTTTTTGACACCTGAAAGATTTCTTGTATATTCTCTTTAAAAGAAAGGGGAGTAATCTAGCTAGAGCTTAATTATTTTATTTATTATAAAAGCAAAGATAAACATAATCCTCATTTTCTGCCTCTAAGTTTATTATTGCTAACGTGGGAGTATCAAAAAATCTGGAATTTTTACCTTTAAATCTGGAGAGTTGGTTGTTTCTGCCAACTTCCCTCATGGCTCACTTGAATAAGGGATGTGCATGTGGTCATTTCCACTG